>JAQHUG010000744.1:145725-164602 GCA_028555095.1 Dicrostonyx torquatus | reverse complement strand
GAGCGGGAGGGCCGGGAACAAGGGGAGTAAATGTAAATTTTTCTTTTAACAATAAAAATTAAAAAAAAAGAAAAAAAGGCACTTTGTTCTCTACTGGGTCTGAATTTTCCTTTTATACTTAATTCAGAGACTTTTTGCACATAAGTTTTAAATTTTTTACTTGGTTTATGTGGTAAAAATATCCATTCTAAGATAATATCTTACCTTTGTAATAAAATTCTTGTAGGAGAAATTTTGGATGGCAATATGACCAAAATGCAATTAAGATTTGGATTTACCCTATCCACATATGCCTCCTGTAATTTTTCAACAACAATTAATTCCTTTTCCACTTCAGCTGTTAATTCGCTGTGACTATTTAAGTCTTGTTACCATCTAAGGTTTTGTTTAAATGAACTATTAGATCAGGTGTTATCCCAACAGCTGGTCATAGATTGGAAATGTCTCCCTAATATTCATTGAAAGTCATTAAGAGTCTGCAGTGCCTGTTGTGTTCTAATTTTTTGTAAACCTATTTTATAACCTAGGTAATTAACAGAATCTCCTCTCTGTAATTTTTAGGAGCAATTTGCAACTCACATTTTGTAAATCTTTCTTTATTTCTTCAAACATTCTTTCTAAAGTAACTATGTTTGAATCAGATAGCAAAATGTCATCAGTGTAATAATAAATTATACATTTAGGAAATTTTTTACATATTATTTCTAATGGCTGACTTACAAAGTTTTGGCATAGAGTAGGGGGTATTGAACATTCCTTATGGAAGGACAGGCAATTGATATCTCCTAGTAGGTTGAGAATTATTATAAGTCGGTATGTTGAAGGCAAATTTTTCATTCTACTTTTCTTGTAAAGGTATAGTGAAGAAATAAACTTTTAAATTAATAGCTATATGAGGTCATCCTTTTGGTAATAGAGTAACCAGAGGAATTCCAGATTGTATAGGGGCCATAGGTTGAATTATCTTGTTGACAGCTCCTAAGAGCTGTCATCATTCTCCATTGACCAGATTTCTCTTATCAACAATTACAGGATAATTTCAAGGGCTGGTTGATTCTTCAATATGGTGAGCATCTAGTTGCTCCTGTACCAGCTGTTCTAAAGCCTGCAGTTTATCTTCTGTTAATGGCCACTGTTTAACTCATATTGGTTTCTCAGTTTACCATTTTAAATTTCTTTTAGATCGTTCATTGGTATAGGTATCCATCTACCTTCTTTGTTTCCTTTTGGGCCTTTAAAACTTGGTGATTTGTCAGAGTAGATTACAGGGTAGGAAGCTAGAACCTTGAGTAAGTCATCTCTGACAGCTACTGGTGGTGTTAAATCTTTTCCTTGTACCTTCTTTCCCTACTCGTCAGCTCCAATAATTTCCTCAATTGTTTCAAATCTCTTCACTATTGTCTTTTGTAAAGGCTGAATCTGCTGACCTATATATATTTCTAGTGATTTCATTGAGGCACTTACCCTCTGGTCCTCATTCTGCACATGTGATCCAAAGGTCTGAATTTTTTTAAGATAACATCTCATCCTTGGACATTATTTAGATAGGTTGCAAATTGCCTTCCTGGAGAGGTACTCTATCTGCTAACCTATCATAACTTTTTAACAAGTTTTATTGTCAAATTCAATAGTATGAATTCTTTCAAATAATTTCTCATACCCTTAGACATGGATTCAATTTTTGTCAAATTAATGTTACCATTTTCAATAGTATTAATTTTTTCAGGTAACTTTTGATTTTCAATGATAATTATCCTGTCAACTAGCTACTCATTAATTAGTGCACAAAGTCTGCATCATTTCTAAAAGTGCCTCATTCTTGGCTTTGTTATTAAGCCATTTTTAAGGATGTAATATGAGAATAAAACTGAATCCCAATATCCAATAAATGGGTGTATCACAATAACCATATAAACCCTGCTGAATACAATCAAAATTATTAATAAAAAAGTTACTAAAATTTCAATGGTAATATTGTCTGCCATTATATAACTTTCAAGTTTATTGACTTATTAATTACCTGTTATGAGGTCAAGTAAATTGTTTTAGGTGTAATAATCTTTATTGTCTTGCAGGTCTCATGGTTGCAGAGTTGCAACTAGCAGCAACTGGTGGTAAAGCGGAACAGTCCTGATCCACTTTAGTTTCTTGCCTTGGTACTGGTTAAATACTGAGAAATATGCTTTGCTTTACAAACTAAAAGCAAAGCAAAGCAATGCCGTACATGGAGCAAGAAGCTAAGAACTCATAGACAAGGAACACAAACCAGAACATGCACAGGCTATCACACAGCAACGAACGTGGCAGTGAGGAAGGGGATGTTCACTAGCTTGGGAAATTTCCAAGTCGCTGCAAGCACTTAGCTCCACTGTCATAAGGTTTTACAAAAAACACACTTAGGTAAAAGCAAGCCAAGCAGGCTGGGTTGGGAGACTTTCTGGGCTGTGGACCAGTTAGGCCTGTAAGTCTGTCCACCACACAGGTGTGGAGTCCAGATCCATGTGAGTGCCAGATGAAGAAGGACACTAAAAAAAAAAAAAATCCCACACTAGCTCAGAACTGAATATAGTAAAGGATTATTTATTTAGGGGTAGACTCACAAATCACAATCTTCTACATGAATAAGGAACAGGAACCGAATCACGCAGCTGGAAGAGAGGCTGGACCCACTTTTTACTTTGGCGTATATAGTATAAGAGGCCATGCCCAAGAGGGCAGGTAACTTGAAGGCTACTGGCTGTAAAAATTCCTACAGCAAATTCAGTTAAATATATATCTAAAATTGATAAAAATTTCTTTTATCTTATTCATTTTTAGTTGTGTTAAAGTACTTATTGGTGATTCTTTCTGCCATGAATACAAAGAACAAACCACTAGGGTGTTTTGTTCTAACAACAGAAACTGAAGTGTAAACAAAATGAAATGTTCACAGAATATTTGTTCAAAATGTAAATGAATAAATTGTAACGGATTCCATATTGTTTACCTCTTGTGCAGTGATTTGATTTACAAATGTCCTCTGTAGGACCTGGCATTGTAATACCTGGTTCCCAGTTGGTGATACTATTTGGGAAGGGTTAAGTAGCAGGTTTTGAGTTTTAAAACCCCACAGTGCTGTAGTTTCCTCTGTCTATGTCTGCTTGCATCTGAGGATGTGAGGTCTCAGCTTCCTCTTCCTGGTCACAATGCTGCCTGATTGCTGCCTTGCTTCTCATCTGCAATGGACTCTTACCTCCTTGGAACCACAAGCCAAATATACTTTTTTCAATATATATGTACTTGGAGATGGGGTTTTATCACAGTGACAAAAAAAGTAAATGTTTGCTATGAATTATCAAAAGCAACCAGTTGGCATAAATTTTATGAAAAATTTTAAATTGTAATAGAAACACTAGGTAAAGAGGTTCTAATGTGATACAGGCATCCCTTTAAACTGACAGTCAAAAATCCTTAAGTAACTAAATCTCTAGTGTCTGTCAGCAAGACATTTATAAACCAAAGTATTTTATATGGGGAAAATGTCAGGCAAAGAGTCTGAAGAAGTGGCATGTAGTTTCTTTAGTTCACATGCAATGACATATCCTATTAATTATTTTCACCATTCCTCTGGCCTCAGAATAAAAGCTTTGTAAAAATAAGAAAGGAATTTTATGCACTTTATTCCTTAATATTGTGACACTGAGAAGTATGTATTTCAGAATTGAAGATCTATAAATATTTGCCATTTTTGACAATGCTGTTTTGCTATATTGTTTATTGTTCTTTCATCTACATAGTTACTACTGCAAGAGAAAATTGAAAGTATCAGGTTGTAAATGTGTATTACATATTTTATCTTTTAAACATAGAAGTTGTTGACTTACACATAGTCCTCAGAGAAATGAGCAAAGGAAAACAGATGCAAAAAATACTGGACCAAGCCTTGGAAAACTGATTTAACAGTCCTGTGCACTACAATAGAAGGAGATTTTGCTTATATCATTCAGGACAGAAACTGGCACACATAAAACTAAATAACATGTCCAAGGAAAATAATGAAAAGGCAAATAATGTGAAATAATGAGCAGTTAAGGTAGCAGAAAATTAAAATTATATATATATCAAAGATAATTCTTCTAAGCAAAAACCACATGAAAAGGAAAAATTCCAACAGCTGACCACACATTGCTCTTCATTATCTATCTATTTAGTGAAAAAAAAAGTCCATGCATAAAATCTATTTAAAAGGGAGGCTAAAGTTTTAGTACAACCCAAGAAGTCCAAGAGAGATTCTAGGAAAGATGTTATATTAACATGGAACAATTTAAGCACTCTTAGTTCTCTCTCTCCTCTCTGTCTCTGTCTCTGTCTCTGTCTCTCTCTCTGTCTCTCAGAGTCACTAACTCTCAATAAACATTATCAGTTTAAATCAAAACATATTTACTAGGCTTTGCTTTCAGTGCTGAAAAGTATGATTTGCATCTGGGCTCTGAGAATTTCTCCTCCCTGAATGCTAAAATGTTTTATATTAGAAACCACATAAAATGTCCTAGTTTTTTAGAAGCAGCCCTGGGATGTGCAGTGTCTTAAAGAAATTACAGGTGACACTTACCAAATAATTAATGATTATCACAAATAGCTCTGTAGCCATTTAGTAAATTCTTCCTTTATTGTGATAGATTAAAACAAGTTAGAATCTAGTTACATGTAGAGGAACTATCACCTTTTGAGGAAATCCATTAAAATTGTGCACGTATATGTCATCCTGAATTGCTGTCAAGAGAGCCAGGACTTGCGGAGCCTCATCTGAGGACTTGGTATTTTAAAACTCCCATGGCTAAAGGGTCAAAGAAGAGACAGTACATATTTATCATGAGGCACTTTATCTGCCTGGAAACAGATCACTTGATAATTCACAGCAGCATTTAAAGGATAGTTTTAAAAATTAATTATCTGGAGGCCCTTGTTGTTGAGATAGTATAATAGGTTTTGATTAAACGTTACAGGAGCAGTAACAGGAATTCTCCAAAGTGCTTGTCTCTCTAAGATGACTTGAGGCAGAGACTGGCTACCTATTTATCAAAGTCATTTTCTTTTTCTCTTCCTGGAAAGGGAATACACGGCCAGACTATATTCCCAGTACTCTCTTACAGATAGGTGTGGCAATGTGATTGGGTTATAGCTGGCAGAAGGATGGAGTGTCCTTAAACCTAAAGAACTATCCCACATGATGCACTTCCCCCTTCTCCTGTTTCTGATAAGATACAAAAGAACCAAAATATAGCATTCGTCTACATTTCTCAAAAGAACTAAAACTTGGAAAAACACAGGAGACCCAGCACATAGCATGGCAGTTCACAGACCAAAATAGAGTGCTGTATAACTCAAAATAAGTTCATGCTTTAATAGACCTGTAAACTTTTTCAGCTTGCATAGAAATTAAGTGAACATTTAAGAAGATATCCCATTCCTATAGCTCAACACATCTCCCAATCTTAAATTATGCAAAATTAAATAGTTTATCTTAGATGAACATTTACTCAAATAGATTTATAAAGAACTAATATACATGGATAAAATGGCAAAGATAAAATAGAAAAAACATAGAATTATTTTAAATTGTTATAAAGAAGAATTAATTGAATTCTATCAAGTGATTGAAGGGGTTTGAAACTTCTTCTGTACAGTAGCTTGGTGGAAGGACAGTCCTCCATTCTTGTTGAAACGTTACTTGTGAGAAATATGTATTAAGGAGGACTAAGCAATCCAAAAGGGTATTTATAAGCATGCTGATTGATGAAGTCACATTTAACACAGGCAAGGTAAGGGATATTGAATTGCTGGTCAAAGAACAAAATGATCTCCATTAGAAAAATTTTTTTCCATGGAGGGCAACTGTGGCCATGGAATTTGATGACTCACCTTGTGGAAGATTTACCAGTGAGCACTTAACTCACTAGATTATGTAATTGACAGGACCACTTGGAATGGGCTTTAATTTAGAGTACTGCCTCTGTATGACTGAAAGCTTTAAATATATGATCAAGTTTGTGATATGGGATGTCCTTCTGTATATGTTTTTTTTAATTGGATGGTGAATAAAGTTGTTTTGGCTAATGGTTTAGTAGAGTAAAACCAGGTGGGAAATCTGAACAGAGAGAATACAGAGAGAATAGGCAGAGTCAAGCAGATATGAGTCATCTGCTGAGAAAACAGGACATGCCGAAAATGTGATAATACTAGGGCCACATGGTAATACATAGACAAATAGAAGGTTAAGAAGTAATAGCTAGTTAGAAATATGCCTGAACCATCAGTCGAACAGTGTTGTAATTAATATAGTTTCTGTGTGATTATTTAGGTCTGGGTAGCCAGGAAACAAAAGTACAGTTTCTGTTTACAAGTTTGTAACCCTGGAATATCACAAATGTCATAAAAGACTATGCACAATTTTCCAAGAGAGAACAAAATATTATGTACAGGAAAACTACAGGCTTGTATTTGAGTTAAGTCTAGACTACCCTGATATAATGCCCTTTGCCTTGTTTGTCCACCCAGCCTTCAGCTACCATTTTACAGTCATCATGTCACTCTGAGTATCTTTCTTCCTTCTTCACGAGGACAACATACAGGTATCACATCTCTCCCACATGTCTTCCTAGAGGAACCCTGACATGAGTTGAGCTTTGGACATTTAACTCCTAATACAAAAGCGTTAAATGACTAAATAACTAGATTTCTAGCATCTCTAGCAATATATATATATTATATATTATATATATATATATATATATAATATATAAAAATGGGAATTCTAGTCAGGCCATACATTTTCAGGTAACTCTTGCATCTATCCACCTCTAAGCCCATTTATTCAGCCTTTTGTCCATGCTATAAAGTCCTAAGAGCTTTGTGATTGTTCTGTCTTTATCAGTCACTTTATTTTAAAGAACTTGACTGAAAAAATTAGTCAGAACAGCAGTGAGTCAAAGTAATTGCCTCCTCCTCACTTAAGCTATTTCTGTCAGGTTATTTTAGTCATTGGTTTAATAGCTGACTAACACACTAATTTTTCTGGATTGTGGATTTTTTCAAGTTTTCTCAGAAAACCCTTTGGTATATTAAACTATAATTTCTATAGAAGACTTTTCCAAAGTGTTTAGTTTATCATTGCTTCTTTGAAAATATATGTGAGCTGCTGTGGAACAATGTTCTTTTATCCTGTCACTTCTATTATTTTTAATAAAATGCTGATTGGCCAATAGCCAGGCAGGAAGTATAGGTGGGGTGACCAGACAGGAAGTAGAGGCAGGGCAACAAGAATGCTGGGAAGAGGGAAGCATAGTCTGCAGACATGACCCAGTCTCAGAGGAAGCAAGATGTGGCTGCCTCTCCAAAAAAGGTACCCATCCACATGGCTAACACAATGGACTAATATAAGTTATAATAATAATAAAAAGCCTGAGATACTAGGCCAATCAATTTATAATTAATGTAGACCTCTGTGTGTTCCTTTGGGACTGAATGACTGAAGGACCAGGTGAGACAGAAACCTCAGTCAGCATGTTAGCCATTTTTATTTTGCTTGCTTATTGAAGGCAAAGTTAGATTTACAGAAAACTGATCAAGAACTATAATTCCTCTATTTATTCTTTCTTTAAAGAGTTAAACTTTTTGTACCTCCTTCTGCTATGACATACTGTTAAAGTAGTTGAACACTGTTTTGAAATATTGAATAATGCATGTAGTTTCTGTTGCTCAAAGTCCTATGCGTTTGATATTGTCAGTGTTTGGAATCACTATAGCTTAATAAGTTTATGGTAGTGGACCATTTTACTCTGATTTATAAATTCCCAAAGATAAAAACCTGTTTTCATATAATTTTATACTTTTTATATGTTCTTAGAATAGGTGAATATTTAGGCTTTCTACCCATTTTTTTGTTTTTGCTTGTTTTTTATGTTGAGTTTTAAAGACATCCATGTATTTTATATTTTGCCAAACAACATTTCTCAAAACATGCATTTTGCAAACATTTATTCAGTCTGTGATTTTATTTTATTGGAATGACTTTTATATAGCAGTAGTTTTGAATTGTAAAGTTAAACTTAAAAGTTCCTTAGTTTTATACAGAGTGTGTTTTCTATATTATTTCTAAGTCAGCAGTAAGGCCTACATCACCTAGATTACATCTTTTATTGTCTTCTAGGTCTTCTGGAGTTTTCTGTTGAATAGTTCTAACCTATCACACTTCCTGAGTTAATTTTTTTAAAATGTGTAAAGTGTAAATGTAAATTCAAATTTATACACTTGCATTTGTACTGAACCTATTTGTTGACAATAGTGTTCTCCAATAAAACCTGTTTATTTTGTGAATTATATTATTACATGTATGTGGATATAATGTGTCTCTCTGTTGTTTCTTGTTCTATTTTCTGTGATACCTAGTTTTATATAAACTTTACACAAGCTAAGTACTTTGGGAAGAGGGACTCTCAACTAAGAAAATATCCTTACTTATCTGTGTATAAACCCATAGTGTACATTTCTTAATTAGTTATTACTTGTGAGGACACAGTCACTGTGGGTTTTTGCCAATGGTAGGATGGTGGTCCTGGCTAGTATATTAAAGCAGGCTGAGTACCAAGGAAAGCAATTGGGTAAGTAGCATTTCTCCACTGCTTCTTCAGTTCCTGCCCTGACTTTGTTTGATAATGTAGAATTATAATCTGAAATAGACTCTTTTATATCCAAGTTGATTTTAGTAATGGTATTTTATTACACAAATAGGAATCTAATGAAGACAATGTCTCTTTAACGTTTAATTTGATATGATAATCACTTGTTCACAGTAGTTTTGTGTTTTCCATAAAACTGTATTTATGCCATTCATCAGGCATTTTCTTTTTAATGCTGTTCATTATACTGTGTCAATTTTACTATTCACAAAAAATGAATTATTTCCAATCAAAAAAAAAAAACTAACTTGTTTTGGTACTTATACTTGTATTCATTCATGCTGTACTGATGCACATGCACACACGACTGTATATGTGAAGGCCAGAGTTCAGTGATAGTTGTCTTCCCGAATCACTCCCCACATCATTTTTTTTTAGACTTGTCTTGAAGTACAAGAGATTTGAAATACCTTGTTATTTCACTGAAGCAACGGCTCACTGACTGGACAAACTTTTTAGGCAGTTGGGTCCAGGGATCCCTTTCTCCCACTTTCCTTCCCAGCTCCAACATTAATGATGAACAATACTGTTCCCAGTGTGTTATTTGAGTGTTCCGCACACGAACTTAATTCCTCAGATTTACAGAAAAATTTATTTTACCAACTGAACAACTCCAAACCCTATTTAAAAATATTTTAGCATTTTTCTTATATAGAGATACATTTGTTCATGTATTTATATCTTTAGATTTTAAAGTCCTACTTGAATGATTTATGAATTCACATGGTTTGTTTTAGTCCCTTTCTCAGGTACTCTGTAGTTGCATTTCTTATCTCAGAACTTTATCACCAAAGATAATCAGGCTATCTTTAGCTTCTCATAGCATGAGGAAGTTTCATCTTTAGCTTTGTGTGACTGACTGATTTTTAAGTCTGTGAATATGATACACGAAGATTAGTGGGGCTTTATTCCTCTAAGCACAGTCGAGTTTATCCATGCTCTGCATTGGGTTCTGTCAGACTCCGTGTAATACACTGTAACTAGATACTTCGGCAAGCATGTCTATCACCAAGCTCTATGGTAACTTTGCTTTCGCACTTGAATTCATGATAGTGAAGATAGAAAGGAATTTGCCAAATAAGCTAATATTTTTCTACAGTAATGCAGAAAATTGTACAATAAGCAACATTCAAATACTTTATTACAGGAAAATATTTTTCCTGAAGTAAAATAGAATAACTATAAATATCAATATATAAATGTATTTTTCACAGGTCTTTTAAAACCTAAAATTAAGCATATGAATTTAAATTATGGTATATTTAAAAATAAAAATGCATGCCTTTTATTCTGATAAGTGATTACTTCTTCATATATAATTTTTAGTATGACATAATTGTTGTTTTTAATCAAAGGAAGATCCAATTTATTTTACCAGTACAGTATTATCAAATGTCATGGCACATTATCATTATAATAGTCAGAGGACAATTTTAATTCTGTGAATCAGAATTTATATCCAAATGATCTTAAAAATATATGCTATCTTATTACTATGATAGAGTCTGCATCTTTATATATACATTTTTTTCGACTACATTGAAATACACTGCACTGTAGGTTCCTCATTAAGCCTGTAATTAAGGTCACTAAATTATAATTATTTGAACAATAGCCTTATACACAATCCTCTTTTGTCATATAGACTATTTTGGCATATTATAATAGAATTTACTTTAGTCATACTTTTTCATGGTGACTGCCAACCCATAAATACTGACAGGCAGATATTATTAATTACGAAAGCTTGGTTTTAGCTTAGAGATTTTTATACTTATTCTTATAACTTAAATTAACCTGTCTCTATTAAACTACATTTTTCCCCTGTGGCTTGGTTTCTTCTGTTCTGTCTGACTTCTTTAGTGTCACCCTGATGTCTCCATAGTGCTCATCCTGTTTCCTCTGAATCTGGCATGCACCTCTATTTGTTTTTCTGAGCATTTTCTCTTTAACCAGAAGTCCTGCCTATCTTTCCTGATAGCTTTTGGATGGTCAGATTTTTATTACACCAAGCACAGCAAAATATATACACAAAGTGTACATATATCTGACAACAATTTATCTTATACAATATTTAGCAGTGTAGTGTGGGCTACTACTATTTGTCCCTTTTAAAAGAAGTTCTATACCATAATATTTCTGACTGTTTTTAAGCTAAACCTTAACTCAAGACTGTTCAGTTAGTGTTTAGTGATATTTAATAAGGTGGTAATTAAGGAACTCCTATACATAAAGACAGAGAAAGGATATTCTACTTAATTCCTATAGTCTCACATTTGATTATTCTTTGTCCTTTGGGCTTGGAGCTACCGTGATTCTGAATAATTAAAATACTAGCTTCCTAAATCATATGCAAGTGTGAAGATTGTTTCCCATCGTTTAACAGAAATCTCACAAATTAAACCTATAAATAATAAAATATAAAGATCACATAGTAAGTTGTCTATTTTTAAGTCTTTGGTGTAGACTTTTATTTTTTGAATTTTACATGAACAACAGAGAACACAGTAACAATTGTTTGTAATTTAAGATGGCTATGGACAAAGAGGAGGTAAAGAAAACCTAAAATAAAATGACATGGTAAGATTCACACAATATTTCTCAGATATTATTTTCTTTAACTCCGCAGAACCTATACTTGTACCAAAGCACTGTGCCTGTTTTTAAGAACATTAAAAGACACCAAATGCTTCAGATATTTTCCCAGGGATGTGATGTGTGTTTCAGAGCACATGTTTTGGGTTAAATATCAGTGTATGCTTTGTTTGGATTTATGCATTTAATTTCATAATCTTTGAGCTGTGTTGCACACTATGTACAGTGAACACAATCAAAGAAGGAACAAAAATGATATCTAATTCATATTATAGCAAGTAATCTTTTATCAAGATCTTCAAATTTTACTTTATAAAATCTAGTCTTTAATTATTGGCAGTATTGCACATATTTGCATTCTTCTGCAACCATAACTTGACTATGAAAATGACATATTTAGATTATTTTTTTAAAAGCTAGATAAATCCTACTTAGTTGAATTGGTTCATGTTTACTTGATATTTTAATATAAAAACCTTCTGTGTTTACTTGATATTTGAGTTTAAGAGCCAGTTTTTGTTGTATTTGTATGTCTGCACTCCTTTACTGCTTTGAATGCAGCACAAGCATTTACTATGGGTGTTGTTAGTAGGTGTTCAATAGATTTTTCTCCTAAATGGCTACGGATACCAGGGACCATCCTCTGTATTCACTAGGCCTGTTTCCTGGAAACAGACTTTCTGTAAGAGAAGGAATTATTTAGAAGGAGTTCATTTTTCATTTAGTAGAAAATCTGAAACCAACTTCACAGTTTTCAAAGGATAGAATGTAGATTTTTGTTGACTGGTTTATGTGAGTTAACTATTACTTCTTATTATCACAAGTCTGTTATAAAAGCTTCCACAATCTAGAGATGTAGACCTTAAAAAATTACTGAAGCTACTGAAAATTTTGTATATATGTCTTTATTATCAATCTCAGGGCAGAAAAATAGTAGCTTGGTTTTTGTTTGTTTTCCTGGGAGAAATATATCAATTTAATAATGTACTTTGGTGTTTGTTTTTTCATTTTATTATATTTATAAATTATTTTGCTATAGAAGTGATAAAGTACATATGTGAAGTACCTGCCACAATATCACAGAAGTAAAAAGTTCTAAAAATTGTCACTTGGTAAGGGTTTCTTTTAATATGTTGCTAGAATTGAATAAGAGTAGCAGTGGTTTCTCCTACTCCTATTATACACATAAGTTTAATAAAATAGAGCAAAATAAAGACCTACATTTAAGTGTACAGCTCCACATATACAAATAATTAAAAAGAAAAAAGAATAAACAAATGTAAATGACTGTTTTGTCATTATAAATGTGTATCTCATTTATAGTTCTCAAAACTACTTTAACAAATTGTAAGAAATATTTTTGTTTCATGATTATCACATTTGTTGACAGAAAGATTTATTTTAACTGCAAAAAATTGCATTTTTACAGCTAATGTCTTCTAAATGCAGCTGCACTCTGTTGGGTGCAAAACTCAAATTTAATCCCAGATAGATTTTAAAGAGATTTCTTTTCACTTAGTAATTTTGAAATAATAAAATTGTCACATGTAATCTGTCAAGTGTTGAATATTTCCAAATATTGTATGTCAGCTTAATTAACATTTATGCAGTGCTCTTTAGTAGACATAAAAATACCTTTTGAAAAACTAATTCAAATTTAAGAAAAAATTCTGCAGACATTCTGGCCCTACATAGATGAAGACTCTACTCAGACTTACCTACTCCAGGACTTGCCTGATGGTTTATATACACATTTTAATATTGGAAGACATAAGCAATGGTAGTATAACTGTCAATGACATATTACCATATATTTATACAGAAAAGGCAAAGCAGATTTACAGTATAAAGTGTTAACTCCGGAAAAACATACATTTGCGTAATTCACTTACCATGAGAGCATTGAAGACTGGGGCAGCTTTGAGGGTCTCACTAGAAGAGAGGTAAGAGAACATTAACATGTATATATAATTCAACTATAGTCTCAAGGCACACAAAAATTATGAAAAAACACTTTAATAATACATTATACTAAGAATATAATTTTTTTATTTTATTAAGATTTTAATTTCTTAATAATGTCCTTGACTTCTCTGGCTTATACAGTCCTTCCTCCCTGTCTTCAGCCATGACTTTCTGCATCAGTTTCCATCAGTTACTGAATGAAACCTCACTGGTGACAACTGGGGCAGTCATCAATCTAAGAGTACAGCAGAATATTGTTAGGTATTATTATTATGTTGACTTTTTCCCAATCATGTTTAGTTCTATTTTAGTTCTAGGGGTCATGCAGCCTCTGCGTTCTGACACTCCAGGCAGTATCAGGAGTGGACTCACTCTTGTGGCATGGGTCTCAACTAACTTGGGCTCATAAGAGCTCTCAGAGCCTGAACCAACTATGTGAGAGCAACTATGTTGCTTGATCTGCTTATTGGACTTCTAACAGTGAGAACAGAGACAGTCTCTAAAGCAGCCTTCCCCTCAACAAAACCAAAACCAAAAGAGAGAAAAAGGAAGAGAAGAAGAAGGAGGAGGAAGAAGATGAGGAGAAGAAGAGGAAGAATCTTGTCACCTTGTAGAAGCTGTAGTGTAGCCTGCTGAGTCACACGGTTTATCTTTTAGTCCATTCATTTTTACTTGCAAGTGTTCATTGGCAGGAGTCATTGGTCTGGCTCAAAGTCTTATACTTTTGCTACACCACCAATAATGGACTCTGTTGTCATCCTATGTCATGGAGATCCATCTGTTTTAAATTTGTAATATTGTCCCCTCCTCACGTCCCAGTAGTTCATATTCTGTGGAGGTTTGAGTGGGTCAACTTATAGCTCTGGTTCGGGACCTGTGTGGGTAGTTGAGTTGGTTAGCCAAGCAGCTTTCCCTCATCATTACTACCCATCACTACTCTTCAACACTACCTTGGCAAGTTCACCCAATATTCTATTTCAAACAAAAATCCTGTCATGTCAAATAAAAACAACTGAATTGTTTTTGAAAGAACCTATAAATGTAAAGATCTTCATAACTGCATGGAAAGTTCATAAAAGAAGTAAAGATATCATCTTTTGTCACCAAATGAAGCCTTCAATACCAGCATTGAGTTGCATATAATTAAGTTCCTGGTCAAAGATGCCCCATGACAATTCTCAAACAACCTAGGCTGTTAGTAAGACTGTAGGTTGTTCTTAGCAACTAACAGAAAGGTTCCATTGCAGAAGACAACACTCACGCAACTCATTGAACATGAACGGGTTCCTACATAGAGCCTTCCTCCCTATTTTCCAGCATCTAAGTTATAGAGAAGTACTGAGGCCAGGTGGTGTTGGCATACACCAGCACTCGGGAGGCAGAGGTAGGCAGATCTCTGTGAGTTAGAGGCCAGTCTTGTCTGCAAGAGCTAGTTCCATGACAGGCTCCAAAGCTACAGAGAAATCCTGTCTCAAAAACAAACAAACAAACAAAAAAAACAGATAAAAAAATTCAACCAAACAAACAAAAAAAAGTAGTAGGAAACATACATACACAAACCCTTTATCTACAGTGATGTCCTTCTTGCATGATATGCTAGGAAAAAGGTGGCTCAAACTTTGTGGGAGTAACCAACCAATAATTGATTTGGTTTAAGGCTTGCTTCTGAAGATGATGAGAGCCATACTCAACACTGTGTGGGTGATCAAGAACCTGAAACTAGATAGCCCAGGATAATACAAAGTAATATTGGTCTAAAAAAAGCTTTAGTGATAAAATGACTCTTAATGATAGTCTGCTCTACTCAGTCTTAATCAGTCACCATCAGGGAAACGTTTTTCCTGCTACAGATGGGAACAAATACAGAGACCCACAGTCAGACATTATGCTGAAAGTAAGAGACCTAGGAACGCTCAATCGTGAATGTGATTTCTCTGCTAAATCCCTCCCCTTAGAGCATAAGTAACCCTATGGAAGGGAGTTAAAGAGTATAAGAGGCAGAGGAAATGGAGGGCACTAAGGGACAAGCGCTTTTGAATCAACACGTGTAAAAGCTCATATGAACTCACAGAGACTGAAGTATCATGCACACGGCTGCTTGGGTGTGCAGCACGTCCTCTGCATTCATATTATGGCTTCAGTGTAGTGTTTGGTGGGATTCCTGAGTGGGAAAAAAAGGGGGACTCTCTGATTCTTGTTCCTTGTGATTAAGCTCTGTTCTTTCTGTTGGTTTGCTTTGCCACTTTCAACGTGATAGTTGTGGTTCCCTTTCTTCATTGGAAATCTTTGGCTACTTATCCATAAGGGTAGAGCAAGCAGAAGCTGGGAACAGGGTTCAGACAGCTGTAGATATAACAAAAACAGCACTCCAGGAGATGACTTCAGTGAGACAACTCAACTTGATTACAGAGTATAGGAAATATAGGATTGAAAACCCTGGAGACAAACCCTAATTTATATTAAGTGCCATGCTCCTATCAACTGGATGAGTGTAAACATAGCCTATCTAAATGGCCAGAGCATTAACATAATTATCATGTAGGTATCAGGGAAAGAACATTTGCATAGAACTATGCCAAGGGTCATCCTTGAGATAAGTCAGACGTCCATGACTAGAGGAATCCTCCAAATAAGGTCAAATAGAAAGCAGGAAACACCACTGGGAAGGGAGTCCATGAAGTTGCTGAGCTTGGAAAAAAGTTGCCAGGCCATGATAGACTGCAACCGCTGCCCAGCAGAATCTTCCAACAAGTTTTGTTATATATTATTATATTTTATTTAGTGAAATTTTAATGAATTAAGGGATGAATGAAAGAATGAATGAAAGAAACAATGAAAACCTAGCAACAAGGGTAAAGGTTAACAATTGATTTGTCTTTTATTCCTTCTGGGAGAGGGAAATTTTTTTTTCTATAGCAAGACATTGGGGACATCTTCCACCCCAGGACAGGCCTCATGTTCAGGATTGGGTAACCAACATATAATTGTACTCTACAGTGTTTCAGTGTGCTTTTATTCAGTTGTTTTTGTTTTTTGTTTTTGAAGGTGGTTTTGATTTCTTTGTTTTGTTTTTATAGGAGTTTTATTTGTTTAAGAACAATGTTTCTTAACTAGGGAAGAGGATCTGGAAGTATAAAATAAATAATAACAAAATAAGTAAAAATATAAAAATCAACAGATTCTTTTAAAAACATTCATAAGAAGTAGACTATCATTACTTATATCTATGTGTGTAAGCATATTGGTAAGGTAAAAATGATATAAATTCTATAGAATACCATGAGCTAGATAAGAGAGTATAATAGTATTTCTAAGAGAAACTCTATTTTCTTTTGTAAACAAACTCTTTATTAATTTTCTGTGCATGGGTATTTTACTTGAATATATGGTTGTGTTACTAGTGCCAAGGGAACTGCAGAAGAGTGTCAGTTCACCTAGAATTGGAGCTGTTGAGTCACCTTGTGGGTCTTCAGAATTGAACTAAGGTCCCCTTGACACAGCCCATATTTTTTCTTTGTTTTAAACAATTGTGTGTGTGTGTGTGTGTGTGTGTGCGCGCGCGCGCGCGAATGTATCTGTGTGCCTCTGCATGTGTGTGCATGTGTGTTTGTATGCAGGCATCCACACATACCATGGTGTTCACTTGAACGCCATAGGATAGTGTTTATGAGTCAGTTCTCCCCTTTCTTCTTGTGACTTCTTTCTGTAGATAAACTCAGGTCAATGGTCTTGACAGCAAATGCGTTTACATTTTAAACCATTTCATTGATTCTCAGAACAGCTTCTCTTCTGTGTAAATCAGAACTGAAGGAGCAGTCTATACAGCCTTGTTAATACTAAAATCAGTGTTATTACCTGATTAAATAGCTGTGTTTACCTTTGAACCTTTAATCATTAAATTCTGACTTACTGGAAGTACTTTTAGTTCACTTTTCTGTATTTAGAAAAAAGTATGAAATAAAAATATGGAGGTTTAAGAAAAAGAAAAATCCTGACTCTCAAATTTCTTCTTGCTGCTGCTCCTTAAAGCTCATTACCATACCTTAATTACAAGACTCTTCCCAGAGATTTATATCCTTTACCTTTTATATTTTGAGAAGCTCTTTAGTAAAATTATGCAGCATCTTTAAAGTTTAATGTACTAATATAAATAACTTTGAAGAAGCAACTCTCAGTACATGATGCAGAAATTATGTGTATTTGTGAATCCATTTGCAAATCCTTTCGATCGTGACTATCATTAGACATTATATCACACATTTAAACTATTAAATAACAGAGATTTGGCAAATATACTTAGAAACCATGATGTTAAATGTTCCACAACAGTATAGTAGAAGTCCAAAAGATACTTTATTATAAAATACTTTTTATCCAATAAACACTTCAACAAATGTATTTAACAAAGCATTTATTATAGATAAAGGTAAAATATAAACCATATATTTAAAAATGTTCTAATTTTTAATTGGCATCTTCAAATGCAAATTGATTTCCAAACTACAATGTACTTAGGTAGGCTATATGCACATAAAATATAAATAATCCATAAACACACCTTTATATAGATGCAGCACAAAATAAACTAAAATACATTAAGAAAAGTAGTCTGAATTCTAAAGAAATAACAATAGCACGAGGGTTAAAATATACATTACATGGCTGGAAAGATGGATCAATGATAAAAACACTTGCCACAAAGCCTGAAATATTGTACGTAGTCTCAAGACTCACAGCATGGGATGAGAAGTTCAGTTACTCTATCCACATTCGTACCATGGCATGTGTGTCTACACAGATATATGTGTTCATACACAAATAAATAAATAAAATACTAAAATACACATGATAATTAAAATTCAGGAACATGATAGCTTGGAATTTTTGTTTACTTAATGTGGTAAATAAATATTTTACATATATTTTATCATTAGAAAGTTTAAAAATAATAATTTTTAATTAAAATAAGTTACATAAGGCAACAATTTGAGTAAAGAATAATATATAAAAATGTATTACATTTGCTGAAATAATAAATGCTTTAGGAATTAATGAAATAGAATTGAAATTGCAAACAAGCAAAATTAAGCATATTAGATTGTTATAAAGAATAAATTTGATATGTATTATTTTGGAATAACACTCATAAGCAAACATACATTTAAGTTGCTTAAATTATTATGGTATTCATATTACATCTCAACTATTGAACCCTAAATGTTAATGTAAGGTGCTATACTTATATAAAATAATAATAATCAAATATATTTTTGTAGTATGACATAAAAATTTCACAGGTGTTTAATTCCCACTGAAAACAAGGTAAATCGGCTTGCCATATTGCAAAAATCTGCACTGTTATCTAAATTTTAAAAATCAAGGCAAATAAATTGCTGCATTAACCTTTTGTAATCACAATTTAATTATTCTCCACATGCCAGTTCATATTATGCAACATTTTCTCCTGAATTATTAAATTGTTTCATTTATTTCCTCAAAAGGTGATCTAAATTCTCATTTTATAAGCACTTTAGTACAACTTTATTTTTAATAAATCGTGTAATATGATGTTTATATATATATATATAGAGAGAGAGAGA
>JAQHUG010000744.1:67272-81363 GCA_028555095.1 Dicrostonyx torquatus | reverse complement strand
GTTAGGTCATATGCTCATTCAGTCTTGGTCCAGCTGGATTTGATGAGGAAAACATTACATGACAGGAAA
Source organism: Dicrostonyx torquatus (assembly GCA_028555095.1). Lineage (NCBI taxonomy): Eukaryota > Metazoa > Chordata > Mammalia > Rodentia > Cricetidae > Dicrostonyx > Dicrostonyx torquatus. Next base: position 81,294 of record JAQHUG010000744.1, on the reverse strand, counting down.
GCCTTTCACTTTGGGGTATATTTTTTTGCCTGTAAGATAAAAAATAAGAAAAAATAAATTTCTATTTTCTCTCTCAAAGCATATTTTATTTTCCTTCAAATCATGAATAAATAAATCTAGGTTTAAAGATGTTATGAATAATTGACTTTAGCCTTTGCCCACCAGATATAAATTATGCTTTTAATTTTCCTTAATTCTTATTTATCTTCTAATGTAAATGTTCAATAGGTTTTTAAATCCTTTTCCCAAGCTTCTCTTTTATCTTGTTCCAAATTAGCACGCCTAATTACTTCAAACCTGTAAACTTTTCAAAAATTATTTTCTTTAATTATGATTCTTTCATGAAAAAATGCTGTTTAATGAAAGTTAAATCTGAAAAATGAAGTATTTGTTTTAAGGTGGCAAAATGAAGTAAGATAAATTTATTGAAATATATAACATTAAACTGTGGTTTGGTTAGAATGTTTATATAAAAATCAGTTGCAACGGTGACTAAAGGTTCATAGTGATGTCATTAATCTTATGAGACAATTTGTGTAAGACACATACCTTACAGTATGAAGGCTAGAACATGATGATCTTGAATTTTCAACCCTTACACATTCAGATATTGTCAGAGAAATAAAAAAAATAGTTGAGCATTTCAGATGCACATTTTATTCCCATATATACTTGTGAAACTCTAATTTCAGTGCTCAGCAGCTGAGAGTCATGTTTGATCACCATCTTGGAGACACATTCCTGTTCAGCTGATTCAAATTCGCACAATTAAAGTAATGCTAAACAAAACCTACCACCCAAACTGATAATGTAAATAAAATTTGTTATGTATGCCTTCAGTTTTAATGATTTTAATGAATATAAATATATTTAAACTTATTTGATCAATAATACAATCAAAACTGTATATAAAACTAAACAATGGAAGCTAATTTGTGAGAACTATGATGTCACAGACTAGAAGTATTTGTTTATTTATCTATCTGCCAATAATATGTGAAGGGTCAAAGATACATGTAAAAACAGTGTTTTAACCTTGAATATTCAGAGGGAACTATTTTGTAAACAGAGGCTTAAAGGTGTTCAAAGCATCCCCTGTCAGGAAATCAGGTAGTAAAACAACTCGAATATGGAAAGAATGTACAAGGCTAGAGAGAGGAGAGCACTCAGACTGGCCTAAGTGGTTCACCGGGAGCCATGAGCTGATGATTAACACCAAGGTGCATGGCTGAAGTCTCTCTCACAGGATACAGCAAAATGAACCTTCTCTAATGTGAACAACTTTAGTAAAGAACAAACTGAGTGTTTGTTGAACCTGAACTCAAAGCAAAAGTGAACGTTGTCTTCACCCGGATTGAATCATATCTGGAAGGCTTTGGCAACAGACAGGTGGCCTTATTCTAGCACCTTTCCAGTTACTTATCCTGTGTTCTGGTGCAGAGTCCATCAACTGCTCTGCTGTATATACATACACATGGGGCTGTAAACAGGATCAGCAGATAGAGACATATCATTTCTCTGTCATGTGTTTGTTCAAGAAATACTTGTCAAACACTTGCAGGCTATACTCTGATGCAGTCAGTACTCAAAGAATCACTTCAAGAACAAGAAGGTCCATCATAAATTCAAAAAAATGAATGATCAGACAATAGGTTAGAATAAAGTACAATTTCATGTATTTAGCAACATCAGTAAATCCATATATACTTTATATTGACACATTACTATAAAACATCAAAACTTCTTTCAAAGAGAATGAAAACTTGGCATTTGATAAATTTATGGTACGTAACCAGCCTCACATCTAAATTACATTTTAGTCTCTCTTTTGCACAATATTTTTTACACAAATTATTATATGGTAGGATAGTAATCTAATTTTAGATACTGTTCATTGGTGAACTTATAAACACAATCCTTCCATTCCTATACCTCAGAGGGGATTAACAAGTGTCTTTCCAGTTCAGTGATTTTCTCAATCCACACAGTGCTCTAAACTGTAGAGCAGAGTTAAAATTAAAATAGAACGTATTAAACTGTTCTTCACACTTTAAGTAAAGCATCACATTTAAACCCATGGAAATCTTGAGAAAGCACCACTGGGGATTATTCCCTTTAGAAAATGCTTTAAGATGTAGTAGAGAAAGAGTTTATATATGATGATGACAAAGTAACAGAAAGATTGACTGGGTAACATGTGCTCCCAAAACATATAAAACAAACAAACCAGACAACCAACAAAACAAGCAACAAAAAAAATCCATGTTACCTAAAATATCAACTAAAGGTAGTAGTTAACGCAACAAGTTACTTTGAATAAAGTTACTGCTTTAGTTGAATAAGGAGAATTGAGTGTGCAGGGCAGAAGTCTGGGCTCTTTCTCATATGGCTTCATATTCTTTCCTTGCCACATTTATCCCCTTCCAATACTCCCATTCTGAGAACAGATTAAAACCAAACAAACGTAATAGTTTGTAGTGCAAATTACACCATGCTGCGTCTATAATGTTTGAAAGTATGCATGTTAACCTTTGTTTAAAAGCATAATTATCTTTCATATATAACAAGAGGGCAAAATTAATAAATTCTCCTTAACAGAGAAAAGATAAATTTGCAGATTCTCTTTGTCAGAATGAAAGATGAGTGTTATTGTGTAGCTGTGCTTGCTACATTGTAATTACTTTCTCAGCAGTATATCAATTAGTCACCTCCAGCAGTCTAGAACTCTTTGATGCTAGGTAATGAGATTAATAAAAGATCTCTATCAGCCCTCCAGAAGCTCCCACAGGCATCAGGTATTCTAACCTGTATTGCTTGTATCTAGACAGGAAAAGCCCTTCAGGTGTCAGGAGCTAACCCAAAACTCTGGTCAGCATATCACAGTGCCTAGTGCTTACATGAGGAGCATCTAGGGGAGAAACAACTATAACCCGGGCCATCACTGTTGCAGGTGAGGTACTTTCTCTACAGGGATAATCTGATGCCAGCTAATGCCTGAAGGGTTGCAACCTCCAGGGGACAGTTTAGAATTTAAACTACACTAAACAAAAAGAACATTCATTGAGAGGCATGTACAGAAAAGGGGCAAATATCAGAAAGTTCTCTTACGCAGGCAGTCATAAGCTTCTAAAGAGAAAACTATTTTACTTCAGGTGATAATAATGATTAATAGAAATAATAATTTTAAAAAATTGGCTATATACTGGAATATCCTAATAAGGGTATATGTGGAAAATCTCTGATTCCTCTACTTGTATTCATTTGGGTCTGTTTTCTGCAATTTCGACATGTTTGTTTTCTTTATAAATATCCCTTAGGAATTTTGAGTAGCTTGTGGAAGCTGATCATTGCTTGTTTCCTGGGAGGATGACAATGTTAATTAGAATGCCAGAAGCCCATTGAAGGTGCCTCCTCTCTCTCACACGCACTCTCAGTGGAAAGAAGGCTGCTGAAACCAAGTTGTGACACAATGCTTCAATGATCAATAGAATATCCTGAGCAAGTATGTGTACAAGACTAGAAACTAATTCTAATACTCTTATGTGTATTTTATCTCTAAAAAGTAAACTTTATTCCAGTAGACAGAGGGTCAAAGTTTTATTTCCAGGTTTTATTCTACACTAAATTAATGTATTGCCAAACAATTTCTTTTAAGGCAACAAGAAGGAAATGTAACAAATGTGCATATCTTCTATTATTTTCATTATCTTACCACAACAATTTTTCTTAATAATATTAATTTTGCACCAAGGGAGCAGTTCATATTTGCTGAGCTGCACATAGAAATGTCTCTGAACATACACTATGCTACCACTGATAATACACATAGGAAAACCTGCACAATGGATTGCCTCAAAAAGCTAAACCAGTCATGACTGGAACTTTGTGTTGCCTGGTGCTATGTCCCAGGTGAGGCTACACCAAGATTTAGGATGACCACAATCAGAGGGAAGTATCATTACTTAGAATACACTGGAAGTTCTGCTAAGAAGAGTTTCTTGAAGTCAACGTAATTTTATCTGAATGGCATGTAAAATCTGTATTTGAATATAACATATCAATAAATATTAGGTATTTATATCCCTTAATGTTCTAAAGCACTAACATTACTCATTATTATTACACATAAAGGCAGAGCTGGGCCAAGGAAGAGATTAACATTTACTTTTATTTAGTGGTCCAAAATATGAAATTCTCTGAGATGCCTTGACTGAAACTATTGACTGTGAGATGTAAGAACCACATACGACCTGATAGATTGCAGTACTGTGTCTTAGGAAATAGGGAACCAGTTCACTTCACATGACTGTGCCCTTAGTATGTTATTGTGAGTGCATATGTACACCAATGGAGTTTTTGTGAGATGTTACTTTTAAAATGATCTAGGTATGTTCCCCTCTCTTTCTTCTGAAATTTCATTTTGACAAAATAACTACATCACTAACATATATTAACTGGAATTTCCTAATCAGTGTATATGTGGGAAATCTCTGATCCCTCTACTTGTACCCATTTGGGTCTGTTTTCTGCAATTCAGGCATGTTTGTTTTCATTATAAATGTCACTTAGGAATTTTGAATAGCTTGTGGAAGCTGACACATTACATTGCATGTATAAATTAAATTAATACAAACTGAGGTCACTACTTTGTACACTTGACTTCTTCAGTTATTTTATGCATACTATGCTACTAATTATTTAAGTTTGAATAAATACACTAAATTAACACTATAGAGTCACTATAGTGTCATAAACATCTTCTGTGTTGCCAAGTGAAGGAATCTAAGAAATATTCTAAACCCTGAGGTTTAAAAGGTAGGCCCAGGTAGACAGTGTTCATTTCTTGTTATACTCCCAAAGTAAACAGACTAAGATTCTCTCAGACTTCAGTGTCAGCAAGTCTGAGTTGTCTCTTTCACAATGACTTTGCTAATTCGCAGTATGAATGATGAACTCTAATGCCACATACCCTTTATCCTGTTGCCTCCAAGGGATTTTGTCCAAGAAGCTGCATCTGCACTAGTCTTTAGAACTTTGCCTAGGATTGTTTAGACATGATATAAGGTCAAGTATCATTTCAGAGTTAAAAAGAGGCCTTATATTCAGCAACACTCTCTCATTAATGGTATCATTCAACTAGATTCTAAAATTTGCCTTAAGAAAAACTTTGTGTTTGAAAATCTCTTAAAGAAGTATGTTCAGTTGTTTGCATTCTAGTGTATAGATCTTTGTTATAGGAAATACATACTTATGTCTTCTACAGTTCAGAATCAAAATACTGACAAACCCAGGCCATTACAATAAAATCATTAGTAAAAAGAGCCCAGTGGAGGAAAATTAAAGGTTACAGGCTGCATTTATATGACGATACTGCAGTGAGATCTTCTGGTCATTTTTTGATTCCCAACTGCCATGAGGAGCTCAGACATCTCTTCCTCAAGTTTCTGTCATTATCTTCTGCACCATTGACACAATGTGACGGATCCATTTGGCCATCAACTGAACCCTCCATAAGTTTGATTGTTTTAGGAAATTATTTTGTCATAATGCTGAAAAAAATGATTACTCAATATCTCTAAGAATATTAGTTTTCTAAAAGGAGTTGGAGAAATTATGATATACAGTTTTGTTCTCTGCTTTAATTCAAATTTGATAATGCATTAAAATTTATTTTACTTGGTATAACTTTGACTTATTCAGTAATTGTCTAAAATATTTAAATTAAGAAAACTGAAAAGAATGAGAGAAAACTCTTATCCTAGCAGATAGTTTTATCTGGGCACAGTCTAGAGAACATAGCTAAATCACGATAGAAGTGTTCTAAATTACTGGGACTATAGATATTTGGAAGTATATATTAGCTGATAATGAGTTTACAGAAGCCAAGGAATCCAATGGTGTTCTCTGTGTTTTATTTATTTGGTTCCCTTTCCTAGGCACTAGTGATGTTGTACATTAACTACCTGTGTAGTAAATGAATTATAAAAATTAAATTCAAGGACTGGAAAATCATTATATTTAATCATGACTTTTACAACCTTGGTTTTTCTATTAATGGGAATGTTGCCACTATTGTTTCTATGGGTAATGTTGCCACATCATAAATTTTCTACTGCATTACCTATTCTCAGAGATAATATTTGGTATCTACTGAATATTTGTTCTCCAACAAAGAATAATATTTTGAATACAACCCTTCCCATACTTCAAAATACTGACCACGTTTGGAAGCAAATCATTTAAAGAATCAGTATGTTTAAATTAGACCATTACAATCAGCCATAACCCAATATACATTCTTACAAGAAAAGTTTGGAATATGGACAGAGAGGTAACTATTTGAAGATACACTTTAAAAAGACCCTTTGTCTGTACTATTTCGCTAGAGCAGTTTCAAGATGTACTTTTATCCAGTACCTAGTAGGCTATTTTCCATTTCCCACTCCAGATATTATCTTTCTCTGTTACTGTACTTCTGAGGTGCAATGGAACACTGCTATTATCCCATGGTTTGTACTCTAGGTTTAAGCTGTGGCTACTACAGCTAATTCAACTAAAGATCTGGATGCAGAGAATAGTTGCTAACTCAGGGTCTCTACAGTAACATGTTCATTTCCCCCTTTGGTCTATGCTGGTGAGATTCTCCACAGGGTGCTGTTCCAGACCTTGATTGCATTTGGGCACAGTCCCTCCTCTTCCTGTCTCCATCAACTCCATTTGAGCTTCTCAGCTGCTCCTGCGAGGGTATGAGGGCGGCAGCCTACTGGATGTGAAGCCTTGGAAAGACAAGATTAGAAAGTCAGCATTATCGGATTGGATTATGCACTGTGTCATAGTGCATTGTCTCTTTCTCCTATTTCTTTATGCTAAATCTGAAAGTGCTTTAAATAGATTGTATAATCAATGAGTAATTAGTGAGCAGCTATCTTACAATACTTTTAAAGATGTTCATCTGCTAGAGTTGATGCTTTTAATCTCCTAAAAGTAATTATAGGTTGCTGAAAAGAAGCAGAGAGGCAGAATTAATGTTAGCATTTCTCAATTCACAGAATCTCAAAATGTTTTCTCACTCAACTTCACCCCACTTGCCTCTCTCTTTCATGGAGAGTTTAGGTGTGCTTACATGTTGAGAAATTGAGAGAAGTGAAATTTTGGGATCACTGTGCATAATGCATATTAAATTTAATAACCTATTGTTTATATTAAGGTTTCTTAAGGAAAAATTTAGAATATATCAGAAGTAGTATGAAATAATTACTTAAACATTAAACACATACAAAAAATCACTCATCAGAGTAAGCTTTATAAAATTTCATTAACAGACTTCTAAAGTTATGCATTTTTCATTATGTGCTTATCAATATTTCTCTAATAAATTTTAAAATTGTACCTCTGCTGCCATCTAGACTCAGAGAGTAAGAATTACATGGTATCTTATGAGTACTAGTGTTGATGTATGAAAAAAAAAACACAGAGGAGAATTGTCTGACAAAGTCTAATTTAATTAATATTCAAGCTTTTCCAAAAATATTTGTGAAAACCTTTAAACCTATATATTAACCAGGCAGTATAAAATCCAAAATTATTGATTAACCTTTTCTTTAAAAGACAAAGGAAAGGAAATATATTCACGCAATAAAGCATCACATTATTTCAGGACATTTTACACAGCACAGGAAACATTAAATTAGTATAATCAATTAAGGTTTATAGCATATGTATTTGCTATTTTAACATTGATCTCTCCAATTAAAGTTAATCTTCAGTATTAATTTTTCTTTTATAATATATCCACTCCCACATATTAAATATTCATAAATTCCCTTGGGAAGAAGCAGTGAAGCTGTCATGTGTCAAGTTCTTCAGAGATTCAGTATGAGGTTCAAATCCCAGTTCTGACACATACAGGCTGTATGAACTTGGGCAAACTGTTCAGCCTCTGAATGTGTCATGTTTCTCACTGGTAACAAGGAACTAGTAACACTGGCCAATTCGTTTTGTTTTGAAGGTTAAATTTAATGACATAATACCTGTGTTGGACACAATGTTCAGGATAGTCCACTTAGCTAGACTCTTGTCTTTCTCAGCTTCAAAAACAGGAATCTCAGCGAAGGTCCACAAAGCTTGCATTCCTTCCACAGACATCTAAAGAGATGTTTAGTATTCAACATGTGTCTTTTTTGTTGTTTTATTTAACTGACTAGAAAGTTAATCCACATATAAAAGCCAAAATTCAAACACTGAATATATACAGAGAGACATTATCTGCTCCTCATATTTCCTATCTTCTGCTTCCTAAAACAAAATATACTGTCCAAATTACTGTGCATACTGTTCTTATTTTTTTCTTTACCTGCACATCCACTTGCATAGATTTTATCATTTCTAACACTAACAAGTTTATCCAGTGCATTTTGTTGCAAGCTGACTCTTAACTGAAACTCCCTTAGCTGAATTCCACTCGGCTTGACTCATATTTCAGCATGTTTCCACATCTGAGAATTCAATTTTGCTTGAGAAATATTGAAAAATAATACAAAACATTGCTAGAGTTTTCTTAGAAAAATGCAGATCACTGCGAAGAACCCTCTCTTTCTTCAGTCACTGCCCTTCTTTGATCCTTCTGTCTCCCCTTCAGCCCTGCATGCACCAGCCTTTTGCTGCTCCATTCCCTGCCTGCAACTGTCCCCACTGTCCACAAATGTTTCCATTACTAGAAGCAATTTATCTTTTGATTGATCTCATAAGCAAGACATTTCCTCTGGATTCTCTAAAATGAGAGAGAAGAGTTAACCTAGGAGGAATCTAGGAGGAAAAAATTAAGTTATTAGACTCTTTTTGTTTTTTACCATATTACTTCTCAATACTTGTCTCATTAAAAAAAAACCTCTTCTTTGATAATAAAATATAAACTGAAACACCTACACAGTCACAGCTCTTTGAAATACAATGGTATGTTCCCTGCAAGGCGTGCCAGTGCAATGACAGCAAAGAGCTTTTAGGAGTAGCCAACCAATATCTGATTTGACTTAGAGCCCACTCCACAGGTTAGAACCCATACCTAACACTGCTTAGATGACCAAGACCCTGAAATTAGGTAGCCCAAGACAGTAGGATAAAACCCAAACTGCTGTTCTTCCAGAAACCTAAAACTGGATAGACCTGAGACCTAATATAGAAGCAAATAAACAGGTAATGAAAAAAAACAATAAAATGATTCCTAAAGATATTCTGTATACTCATTGATCATACCTTCTTAGTCTTCTTCAGACTTCCTCAGGCAGCAAATAGAAATAGGCATAGATACCCAGTCAGATATTATGTGAAGAGAAATTCTCCATCAGGTCTTTCCCCTCACAGAGAGGGGAACCCTGAAGAAGTGGGTGAGGAAAGGTTGTAAGAGTCAGAGGGTATGAGGACCCCAGGAGAATGGCCAGGCCAACTAAATCAACTGAGCAGGCTCCCTATGGACTCATAGACATGTCAAGCACGGGGACTACATGTGTCTGTACTAGGCCCTCTGCACAGACGTTATAGCTGTTAGCTGGGTATTTTTGTAGGCCTACTCAGAGTGGAAGAAGGTGTATCTCTGACTCTTTAGCCTTCTGTTGGGATTCTTTTCCTCCTATTGGATTGCCTTGTCCAGACTCGATATGAGGGCTTTTGTATTGTCTTAGTGTATCTTGTTTTGTCCTGTTCTTTAGAACAGATAGAATTATAAAACTTGAATTTAAGAAATTTACAAGAGGAATATAGATTAATGATTGATTTATAAATATTTTTAACAATAGGTTATCAATTGGCTTTAGCATCTGGAGACATGAACTAGTTAAAACATACTCATGCATTTAGTTATTACTGGGTCATTACTCAGTGATAATTAATATTGCACCAAAACACTCAAAATTTTGGAGCACTTACTGAATATCAAATAGTAGAAAAATCAAGTATATCTTGCCATAACAAACCATAGTGTTATTTTGACTAAATCTCTACATGAATTACATAGTGCTCACAAACAATTAGCCATGGCTGACTGAGTACGTATAATCAAGCTCTGTGAATCTACTCCCCTGCTTCTAGTTAAAGGAAGTAACAAATGAGAATTTTAAGAATTAAAACTTATCATCTAACACCTGTTTCAAAAGATGATTTAATCACAGACACACCATGACATGACAACTGTGATTTATGAAGCTAAATAGAGTTGGAATTTGCTACCATTTGATGGGGATAAAAGAAGTGATTGATCTCTATTACAGCAACTCAATATGGCATTCTCTGTAAGTGGTAAGAATAGATAAGACTTTGCAGGGGTTCCCAAGACCTTGATGCCATGGCCTCACATATTCAGTCTCTCATAATCAATATTATTGAAATATAAAACTGTCATCCTCATTAAGTCAGTGTTGGAACACATGCGAAAGAACAAAGCATGGTAAACAATGCCTTGGGGAACTGTGAGAGAAGCTTCAGAAGAAAAATGGCAGAGTGCTTTCACCACACCTCATTTTGTTCCTTGGATTGTTCTCGGATATAATTTCATGCTCCTTGCGTTAAATATTTGCATTCGATTTATAAGAAATGTTTTTGTTTCTTGTGTGAAGTCAGAACATTGCTATAGAACACATTCTGGGGAAAGGATATGATGCTAAATGTCCTCATTGTGAAAGCTTTCTTGCTTTCCCAGATATAATCTATAGCATATGTCAGGTAAATGTCTCTATCCTGAGAAAGTGCTGGAAAGGAACTGCTCTTTTAATCTTTGGTATGTGCTTACTGATGTTTATTTATGTTTTTCTGATCATGTTTTCCTGAGCATGTTTTTCAGAACTCAAATAATCTTCCTTGGATCATTGTTTTCTTTATTTAATTCATATGTAAAATGCACTGAAATTGATGTATTGTTGTTAGAGCATTGGACTATAGTCTGTGCCACAGCAGACAAGTTCTGCATGTGTTGGAGAAATTAGATAGTCAGGAAGTGGCTAGTCTCTTTTTCTATTATGGAACTGGGTAATAAATTATTTTGTTTTTCAGAAATTATCAGACATAATTTGCCTTTTCCTGTGAAAAAATATAATTTATATTCACACAGATAATCTCATACAATCTAAAGGACTTAAAATCTCAGTCTTAGAAGGAGGCAAATAGCTTGAGTGTAACCTTCTCTACAAAAAATGTGCAAATGTAACTGTCTTGTGGATGGTTATTTGGTATGTAAATGCAGAATTGGTCATTTTCTTATAAACAACAAAGGCCGTGGCCACTTTAATGAAATGTGTGAAGTGTATTTGGACAATGTGTCAAAAGATGATTTTTCAATCCATGACACTATCAAGAAATATCCATTGACTTTCTTAACTCCAAAACATTTAAACACACACACACACACACACACACACACACACATCCATATAACTCATACACCTTTTCAGTCCTTTCAGACTCTAGAAGCAAACTACATCTCATTTTGATAAATGTACAGTGTCAGTCTGTTCTGTTGTTTGTAATTCAGCTCACAGAAAATAGGATGCCCACACACCAAAAGTAGTCTATAGATCTGTCTGTTCTCTGATCTCTAGATTTACTGTACAAGCATAAAGGTAAGTACTGAAAGATGCCTTCATTTTTACAGTGTTAGCTATTTGATGATGCCTTTTAAGAACCCTGGACCACCTACTGTGACCTGATTTGTGAAACTGCTGTTCTTTCCACTAGACTAAGTACCACCAGGACAGGAACTTCTGAGAAAATGTCAAACATCCCTGTAAAGACTGGCTATCTTGTTTCTAGTCTCACCTATCCATTGTTTATTGGATTGTGGAAACAGTACTTCTGCATGAACAGCATAGACACTGAAGCTACTATGCTAATGTATGCAATGCCCGAGCCAAACCCAGGCAGTGACATAACACCCTTATAAGAGACTCAAGTCATATCAGGTGCTGTATTGTTAGATTTATCTGTGATTCTCCTTCACCTTTCAACAGACTAGGAATCTCTTGGGAAAACTAGGTGGGTGGCAAGGGCAGTTTACTGATAGTTCTTGCTGCCGTTCTCACTCAATAGCTGACAATTCTTATTATGATAAAGGACAGAAGCAAGAGTCAGCACAACTGAGCAAGTGTCAGGCAATCATCCCAGCACCGTTGCCAGTAGAAACAATTAGTCCTGTTACTAGGTCTTGGGCTGTTGCCAAGGATCTTGCTTTCTGTTATGACTAATGGGGGTAATAACAACTTTTTTTTCCAGAGGTGCTCACTCTGGTGCTCATTACATTACCTAAGTGGTACACAATTGTCTATATACATTAGAATCATAGTCAAGAGGTGTCATGTACCTTTCTATTGCTTTTGACAGTCCACACAATATTGGGAGTGACTAATGTCTTCATTCACTTTCCAGAATATGCAAGGCTGGGTCTTTTGATAATTAATCTTGACTGTCAACATCAGGGTGAGTGAGAGTATTTTCCAGAAGGATAAACTGGAGGAAGACCTCACCTCCATGAGCTGCACCTTCTGATGGTTGTCAAGAAATAAAGGGGTCTTAGGAAAGACAGTGCTGCTTTTGCCTGCCTCCCTCTGTTACTGCTGGTGAGTACATGGACTCTGTTATTGCCACTACTTCTCTAATCCTTCACTAACATTATAAACCAACGTGGACCGAAGATCAGTAATTCTTGAAGCATCATCCAGGCCTTCAGTGACTGAATGGGATTGCTGTGTAAGATACACAGATTCATGGGACTGAGCAATTATCAAGTCCCTAATCTATCTATATGTAGACAGTCATCACTAAACTACCTAGTTATGCTGTGTAAATGAATCTAATAAATTTCCTTTGTGATATATATTCATCCTGTTAGTTAGATTCCTCTAGAGTACCATGAATAATGCAGCTCTTAACCAAGACATTCATATAATTTTAACCTTCTTCAGTTGTATTTGAGTATAGGCCTTTTGGACATATATTTAAGATTAATTAAACCAATCAAAATATTTTGTTCACCAGTGAAAATCAGAAATTAAAATTAATATAAACTCTGGGTTCTTCTTTTGATGGTCAAATTGTTAAAGTCTTACTCCAATTCACGTTTTTTGAAATGCAGGCAAAATTATAAGAAACTTGTTATATTCCCTCCTTTAGTGACTGGGGAGTTTAAATTGTGATTCTCTCCTACTTGTCAAAATGGCTAGTATTGGGAACACAAAAATATTAAATGCTGGAGAAGCATGGGAGAAAGGAACACATTTTCGGTGGGAATGTCAATTAATACAAACATTATGGACAGCAGGAAGGACAACAGTCTGTAAAAATTAAAGAACAGTCAAATAAATGAAACGGGTATATGACCAGATATTTCACTCAATCAATATTTTGATTGGGTTTGTATTTGAAGAAATCAAAGTTTTTATGTAATAGAGACATCAGTATACCAATGTTTACTGTGGCAGTAATGGAATCAGCATAGATTTCAACTGATGACTTGATAAAAAAATAGGGGTGTGTGTGTGTGTCTGTGTGCATGCACAGAAGTATTATACAGCCTTAAATAATGTCTTGTTTGGAGCAGGGTAAATTAATTCACTTGGGAAAGTAATTTGTGTGAAATCATGGACCTGAGTTCAAATCCACAGCTTCAAAAAAGCAGAATGTGATCATACATGTCTATAATCCCAAAAGCCATGTGTATACTATAATCCCAGCACTGAAGAGACCAACACTTAAAGATCCTTGGGCTTACTGATCATCTAGTCTCACCAAATCAGTGATCTCAAAAGTCTACGAGAGACTCTGTGTCCAAAAACAAGATATATGTGCTATAGGAATACGTTATTAGGAATCATTTTATTGCTATGCTCATATAGCAGAATAATTAGATTTTTCTCTAGAGCCTTTCTGCCTCTCTCCCTAAGAGGCAGCTTCTGCCTCTCTCCTTTTTGCCCACTTCTCCCCTCCCCCTTATCTCTCTCCCTCTCTCTCTTTCTTTCTGTATCTGACTCTCTCTCTGCTCTT
>JAQHUG010000744.1:44797-66102 GCA_028555095.1 Dicrostonyx torquatus | reverse complement strand
GTTAGGCACCAATCTGTAAGCATAACAAAATATTATTAGTAATCATTTCCCTGCTTTTTTGTCAGTGGTATTTGGTTCTAACTTAGGTCTCTGTGGAATCTCACCTCTGAGTCTTGGCCCTGAGAGGTGATCATCCTCTCAGAGTACAGGTATCCAGCTGTGCCAGTTATTACTTGGCCAGTCTGACAATTTCTGTAGCATCTTTCCCACAGCACATATTTTAGACAGGAGAAATTATAGATTGAAGGGTTTTTGGCTGCACTCATGTCCCAGACTCTCTGCTGAAAGTTTTTCCTGGTAATAGGAGATGGCTGGTTCAGAATCTCTACGCCCTATTTCTGTGAGTCTTAGCTGGGGTCACCCTCATATGTTCCTGGGAATTTCTATTGCTCTACATTTTTAGCTCATCCCTAAGACACTCCTCAATTCCCGTACTCTCTTTCATTACTTTCTCCCTTTATTCTTCCCTGACCCAATCCCTCCTGCTCTTATCCCCATTACCCCCTCCAAGGCCTTTCTTCTATCCACTGCTAGTGTCCAATTCTTTTCTCCTTCATAATGAGTTTCATGCTTCCACCTTGTGCCCTTTTATCACAGAAATACAAATGAAACTAAAATGTAGGGAACAGAGTACAGTCAAATACTGGGAAATCCATGGTTAAAGTATGGTAGAGGAATATATGAGGCTGCCAAAATTAATACATTACATTCTATAAGTAGTAGCAAATAACAATTAAAGAAAAAGAAAATGATAACATTCTTTTAAGTTGTGCTAAATCCTCTGAGAAAATAAAAAAAAATATGAAGAGTAAAGACTGGTTGGGGTCAGAAAGTAGGAAAAGAGAATAAGACAGAAGCAACAGTGAAGAAAGGGAGAAAGCAGCTTCTTATGAACTACAATTAAATAGAATTTGATTAAATGTCATATGACAATTATTGCTTGAATATTAAACCAGTTTAATAACAACATTTACTATACCCTATGAATAAATAAAAATAAGTAAATAAACAATTTTACAGTCTTAGTATGTATGTAATCTTGAATCTACAGCTTGAATCTTTAAAGGCTCAATCTTTTTGGCTCACTTGAAGATAGTTTGATACTTTGAAACAACAGAGCCTTTGAAGCTGGATGTGCGTTTTATTCTCAACTATGCTGCTACATCTTTGTCAAGTAGGCTTGGAGGAAGCTGCTTAGGAAATTTCTCAAGATTAGGTTATGAGACATGAATAAGTATTTGCAAGATCAAAGAATGTAGCCCTGATGTGACATGAGCTCTCATGTAAATAAGGAAAGGCTGGATCACTTTCCCATTTACATACATTCTGCATTCATTTTGTGTTTTTGTCTAAGCTTTCATTCAGAAATGACTAGAAGCCCAATGCTAAACAAGAAATGATTTCGTGAAGACAATATTCTCATCTATATATGGTCATAATACTTGAAAAGCTTTTTTTTCATTTCCGGGACTTCATACAGCTTTCTTTGTTCTGTTTGTTGTTTGTTTCTTATTGCTTGTGATAATTGTTTATTTGTATATTCCACTTTTTTATCCAAAATACAGTGTGCATGTTTCTTAACCTATTAGAAATCATGATGCTAAAATAGTACTCTAATTAGAAATCCTGTCATGAAAAGAATAGACTTTTCAGTAATTGGTATTCAGAAAACGGCAATCAGTATGGGAAAGATTAAAGCTAGACCTCATCTTATTTCAAGAAGAAAGACTAAAGAGGTAATAGAAATCCCCAAAGAGTGAGTATTCAAAAGATTGAGGGGGAAAGAGAATTCACTTATATCATTGATGGAAATGCAAACTAATATAACCATTAACCATTGCAGAAGGTATAGATGTTCCTCCAAAATCTAAAATATTAGAATTATCATATTATACATTACACAGTTTGATGACTGCTGAGTCAAGATACCTGAAAAAAAGAAACAAGTTAAGAAAGGAACAGTTCTCTGGGTCTATGCATTATAGCATAATTATCCTCAACTTTACAGCTAATATCCACTTATGAGTACTTATACGCCATGTTTGTCTATATCGCTCTGGGTCATCGTCATGATTTTTTTCTACTTCTACCCATTTGCCTTCATGTTTCCTGGACTCCTTGTTTGTATCATATTTTGTTCATCCAGTCCTCTGTACAGGGACTTTTTGATTGCTTCTAGATTCTAGCTTTTACAAAGTAAGCTGCTGTGAACATAGTTGAGTACGTAAGTGTTTGTTATGGATATGATTGTGCATCTTTTAGGTGTATATAACCAAGAGCAGTGTAGCTTGGTTTTGTTGTAGGTTGATTCCTGGTTTTCTCAAGAGCCACTAACTTCCAAAACAGTAGTGCATCAATAGCAGAACTGGAAGTCTCTTAAGACCAGATTGGTGCCTGGCACAATTGTCATCACAGAGCTGTCATCTAGAAACTTATGGGGACAGATGCAGAGACCCACAGACAAACATTAGTCAGAGTTCAGAAATCCTCAGAAAAGGAGGAGAAAGGATTATAGGAGCCAGAGAGGCCAATGGCACCAAAGAAAGGCTCACACAGTCAGCAAACCTGGCCTCATAGGGGCTCTCAGAGACTGAACCTACAATGAGGTGGCCTCCAAATACGGTGCAGTCATGTAGCTTTGTCCTCATGTGAAACTCCTAACAGCAGGAACAGAGGCTGTCTCTGACTCTTCTACTGGCTTTTGGCCCCTACTTCCCATATTGGGTCACCTTATCCAGCCTTAATATGTTGGGGGGGGGGCTTAGTGTTGCTGCAACTTGGTATGCCATATTTTATTGATATTCATGGGAGACATGTTCTTTCCTGGATGGAGACCAAAGAGGAGGGAACTGGGGAATGGAAGGAAATATGGGGGAGAGGGACTTGGAGGGGAGAATGGTGTGGGAGGCCGTTGCTGGGATGTAAAATAAACAGATGAATAGAAAAAAATAAGTAATTCACTTTGGCTTACAGTTCAAGGATACAATTCACATTGCAGAGAGGGGACAGCAGTAGAAGCAAATGATCAGTGTTCACTCTGCATCCACAGTCAGGAAGAGCGGTGAAGGCTGGTAGTAAGTCAGCTGTCTCCTTTTGTGAGGCTCCTAAACCCATGAAATTACAAGGTCCATATTAAATGTTCATTCTGTTGACAAAACACTTTGACAAAAGACAACTTTGGGAAAGAAATTGGTTATGTAGCTTACATTTCCTAGTCATGGTTCATCATTTTGAGGAAAATGTATTGGTCTGAAATGATCTGTCAGTGGATTACTTAGGAAGGATTAGGAGGTGTGGCCTTGTTTAAGAAGGTCTGCCACTGAGGGCAGGCTTTGAGGTTTCAAAGGCCATGACAGGTACAGTCTTACTCTCTTTCTGCTTCCTGCCTGTAGATCTAGATGTGAGATCCTAGCTACTGATCCAGTATCATTCTTGGTGGCTGCCATGGTCCCTGCCATGGCAATCATGGACTAATCCACTGACACTATAACCAAGTCTGTGATTAATTCTTTCTTCATAAGTAGCTTTGCTCATGGTGTCCCTTCACAGCAACAGAACAAAAACTAAAACAGCATTCAGAGAAAGAAATCAATCAGTGAGCTGAAATAGAAACTATGAAAGAATACTGCCTACTAGGCTGCTCATCATAGCTCGTGCTTAGCTAGGTTCCTTATAAAGTCCAGAACCAGCTGCCCAGGGAAAGAGGTTTCCTGCTATGGCCTTTGTACAGAAATTGATAATTAAGACAGTGTTCAATGGATGTGCCTACAGGTCCATCTGGCCTAGACAGTTTCTCAGTCAAGGTCCTCTTCTCAGATTGTCCTATGTTGTGTTAAACTGATTTTTATAGCTAACTATGCCAGGAATCTATTTGTAGCAGCTAGCGATTTGAATGAAATAAAATTCTAAAATATTCAACACAGTATACATCAGACCCTAAGCTTAAATATGAGTTGTTGTTAAAACTGTTGAAGAATGAACAAGTTTTGAATGTTTTTTTTTCTGAATTACTTTTTTATTCTCTCTGATTTTTTTGTGAGCATAGAGGTTTTAAAAAATATGGGGATTGAGCCTTCCTCATATACTTGTGATGCATCAGAAAACAAAAGTAAATTTGTTTTCAGTCTTTCAATTTAATGAAACACAGTTTAACAATATAAAGCCTGCATAACAGAATAATTTAAATAAGAACATGTATGGAATGGTCAAATAATAGGTTTTAAATTTTTTACTGATTCCATTATACATGAGATAGATATATTAATTTTGAAAACGTATCTTTAAATGTGTTGCATGGCTTATTTGTTGGTTATTTTTCTCATTGTTATAAGAAAATACCTGACAGAAAGTGCTTATGGGGGTAAAGATTTGTTGTGACTCAAAGATTCAGAGTATTTGGTTCATGGTGGTGTACAGGGCAGAGAAACACAGAAGTTCACTTCATGGTAGAAATAATCCCAGTTTAAGGGGCAGACTAAAACTCCAGCACAACTTACAGGCACTAATAACACTAGACTAGTGATTTACTTCCTCCAAGTCAGCTCTATCTCCTACCTTTCTATATCCTGATTGTATTTTTTGTAAGGCCATCCACAAATTCATGATATCATTGTTAGAACTATAAATATCTAATCATATCTGGAAATTTCAGCAGAGACACAGCCAGGCCTTTGCCTCACTAATCTCTCAAACCATCCATTAACAATGAAAATTAATGACTGCATGTTGAAAAACAGAACTTATTTTCTTGTTCATGAATATATAATCAATTTAGTGACTAGTCTCTAATATAAAGAATGTAAGAAAAATGTTTTTATTAGTTATAAAATTAGTTTGAGCAAGCATAATGGGTCTCATTCTTGAGTTTCATTGCTTTGATATAGATCTGCTCCTGTGAGGAGGTCAGTCCCAACTCATATTAGATATCTTTAAAAAAAACTCTGTGTGAGCAACATAAATCTAGAAATAGAAAGAACTGAGACTTGAAAGATACTTAGTTCTTTCTGTGAATCCACTGCTTTCACGAGAGTCTCAATGCTCTATGTGTCCAGCCATAGAGCCCCTGATTCTAGTCCTAAAGAGCAGGTGAAATAGCAGCTTTGTTGTCTTCATTTGCTGAGATACTCAGAGAGTTTTTACATGAAGGAAAACAGCAACACAGAGAGCTAAGATATCTACAGTAATGATGATAAAAATTGAAAAAAGTTAAGGACAGAGAGAATGGACGACAATGCCCTTTAATATAGTTCAGAGATAATCAATATGTGTCATATCTATGACCAGGAATACTTAGAGGCAAACATATTATTTTTAGTCTAACTAAATGAAAATCAGAACATGAAGAGTGGCATTTTCAACATTAAAAACGTCAATTAGGCATATTACTGACTGAGCATTTTTTAATGTTTTTATTGGTTCACAATTCCCATCTTCATAAATGAGCAGCTCCAGTGGCATAGAAAGGAATTTCAATAATGTGGTAGGAATAATATAGCAGATATCAAATTACAACCATTTTGAATAAATGTATATTTTAATAATAAAGTATTGTTATGGTCTTAGTCACAGGACATTTTCAAAGATATAGTAACACATTACTTTTTTGTACTTTTAGATAAAACTCCTGAATATTAAATAATGAAGCTGTTTCCATGTATAAAAGTTATAGAAAATTTAGTGTTTAATGGTTATGATCCAAACGTTTAGTTTCTATCAGAACATATATGGTAACGTGAAAATAAAACTATAAAATGATTCATAAAACTTTAAACACGGAAGCTTCTAATGAGGAATGGAATAATCAGTTCATAAATTTTATAGTTCTGCAATTAAGTTTTGGTTGATAGAGAATATAAGTTTAAATCTAGGGGCTCATGATATCTTATATGTGAGAAATTGCAACTAGTATTGGTAAACAGATTTTTTTAACATATACAAACATAAAAATTTCATGTCCAAAAGTATTTTGCCTTATCTTGATATTCAATAATCCCTATTTTAATATACTTAATATTCATTACTAGTTCTATAATATTATAAAATTTTATGTATATTTACCCTTTCAACCTTTAAGTGGAAATTCTTGGATCCCACAGCTAAGAGATTCTCACAGTAAGAAAAATTACATCTATGACTTCTTAGAGATTTTGACAAACTAATTCTTCGTTTTGTGATAAGCAGTAAATTAAATACACCAATAAAAATGCCTACTTATCCAAACACAGCTCCTCATGAAACTTATTAACTTTTACTGAGATAATTTAAAGTTGCGTATAGTTAAAGTATGCAGCTTGATAATTTCTATCTACAGATAAATTAGGATCACCACGATCTAGTTCACACAAAAGAGCTACACTCTTAGCAAGCCTAAGTACAGCAGCCTCTACTAGAACCACAGGCTTTTCATCAGACCTTGAAAGCTGTTGCCTTGTGTAAATGAGGCTTCAGTGTGGGAGGTCCTTCTGTCTATGTGTTGCTTTTATTGTTTAATGAATAAAGAACTGGCTTGGCCTATAGCATGGGTGGAGGAATGCAGAGTCAGAGAAATACCATGGAGCCACCACCAGAGTCAGACAAGCTGGAATTTTGTCAGTAAGCCACTGCCATGTGGCGGTACACAGATTAATAGAAATGAGTTAAATTAATGTAAGAGCTAGCCAATAAGGAGTTAGAGTTAATAGAGCAAGCAGTGATTTAATTAATTAAATAAATTTAATTAATGCAGTTTTGCAGTTTTTACAGTAGCCTTCTCCAACAACACCATATTACTCTTTGCTTCTAAGTTTAACTGGTTTGTGATGACATGCAAATGAGGTATTACAGTATTATGTTTTTTTCGATTTCATTTAGCATAATAATCCAAGACCACAATATCTCTATATCTCAGAGGCCCTATCATCTTTTCATTTTCATATACTGGAAATGAAAGTTTCTGGCCTATAAGACAACTGTGTCATTGTTTTGAAAAACCTCAGAAATTTTCTATATGATGACTATAAAATTTACACCTATAGTAAACAATGACTTTTTCTTCCATATATGCATACTCCTTTTCTCTCTTTTCATACCCATTTTAACACACGCAAAACATCACCACATTTTGTGTTTATTTTATCCTTCCTGATGATTAGGTTTCTTACCTATTTGTATGTCTATATTTGAGATATATCTATATGAATCATAACCTGAATTATTTTTTTCTTTGTCTGTCTCTGGCATCTGGTATGTACTTTATGTCGTCTCAAAATCACATATGTGATTTGCAATGCACTACCCCATTTCATACACTTATGTCATTTTGTTAATTCCTTTACTGAGAATAGACCATTATGTGTTGTGTAGTAATTATTCACCATAATTGTGTAGAATTGTAGTCATAGAATGTATGCTCACCTTTCTACTTCTGGGAAAATGCCATTGACCTTTTAATTGGTATGACATTGAATTTGATGGAAAGGAGGGAGGGTAAAGATCTGAAGCTTACCCTATCTACTTTGCTGGCCTACTTCTCTGGCAGGCTTGGCTATAAGGTTCATGGGGATTGCCTCTTTAAGCTGGGTACTGACAGAAATAAATGAGTAGGGAGGAAGGCTGTGTGATCTGTGGCAGGGAAATGAGCAGGGAGAGAGGTGAAGGCAAATAGGTAGTTTGATAGAGATCTGGGAGTAATGCTGAGGATTTGAATATAGAGGAGAGAAAGTTAAAATCTGCTGTTAATCTACCTGTCTCCCTTGTCTTTGTGGTAGCTAATTTCCCAGTCAATGTCTGCTGGAACTAGAAGCAAGAATAAGTGTATGATGGATGCAGGGGTTGGAAGAGCAGATCCATGAGATCTTCTGGAGATGGGAGCTTTTAACATTTATAAACTAGTTGAGGTGTTGAAAACTTAAACAACATTATTGTCTTCCTATAGCTTGGTAGCAGCTGAACTTTAGTGTGATTTTAACTTGATAAAAAATTTGATGTAAAATCTTGATATAAAACTCATGCTCCTTTGTATATATTATTACATTATTTTCCTTATAGAGGCAGTATAAAATCTATCTATTTGTCAGTGTCACACAGCTGCCCATGTTGAGATTGTCAGAATGTATGTATGAAAACAATATATTGGCTTATAACAAAATGGATTTCACACCAACCTGAAGAGTGACCAGTAAGTTAACGCAGGAATACTATGTGTATGTAAGTTATACATATGAAGACAAGATGAATGACAAGAAAGATAAGCCCATCATTGAACTGACAACATAAGCAGTATTATGAAAGCTTTAAAAATCCAGAAGATATTTATAATCATCTTTTTCACCATCTGTCTCACAGTGTCAGGCTTGCTTAAGTATTTGCCATTCTCAGCTGGTGAAAGGCTGCTGTGATCCATCTGTATATATGCCACATGCCAGTTGCTTGACTGATACTAATTTGAGAGCCCAACATCTAAAAATATCCATGCATGAGTTTCTAGGTATTTCTCACCGGTATATGAACATATGTATTTAAAGATATTTTTCAAATGTTGCAAATAAAATGTTCCAAATGTTGATGGTCCTCAAAACAGGCCCTTGCTTAAATTAGTCATGCCTTCAGCACATTTCGTTGTACCTTCAAATAAATTGGATTTGCTATTGAGAAGACAGAACTATTAACTGAATTTCACTTAGGCTTGAGGATTGGGTTAAAAGGGCAAATTTGTGTAAGGCAACTCAAAAATCAGAAATGATGAAAGACTGAAGTATCAGACCTTAATAGAATAGAGATAAAGAGATGATGCACATATAAAAATCTAAAGAATGCTTTCTGGAGAAGAGAGGGATTGGGATCATCTTTCACCTTAGGATTTAAAGCTCACTTATACAGATTAAATTCAATTTTATTTGCAAAATGCTTTCATTTGAATTATCATGTCTGCCTTTCCTCAGAGTACAACAAACATACAAAATCACCTGAGGTTACTCTAGCCATTGCCTCATCCATTAACAATGACGATGGAATTACAGATGAATCTTTGTTTCTCTCACTGCAAATGTGTAAATACATATTCTGTAATAAGCACAGACTTTACAAATAGATTATAACTAAACATAATGCTAAACCTATAGACAATTCAGTCAATACTAGTCTGTCAAAAGAATGCTATTTCCTAATAGTACTTCTTGAAAATCAAAGATAATGAATCCTTAATGTTCAAGTTATCATTGTTAAATCAGTAAAGCTCTGTAGCGTTCTTGGAATGAGTAGCCAGAAGGCAACAACAGGCTTGGCCAGGAATATACACCCTCATTTTTCTCTAGTGAGGCTCAATTCATCTGCAGCTTCAATAAAGAGTGAACACCTATTTTCTTACAGAGATAAATGAAAGGAAGTCGTTGACCGGGTTTTTTCTTCCTGTTTCTGAATGCTAGCATAATGAATTGCTTGACTCTTACATGGTGCACTGCAATTATGCAGAGTGAAAAATTGTTTCTTGAGGTTGGCTTCAGGTGCTGCACCTGACACATAATACAGAAACTCAGAGAGGAGAGCAGTTTTCACTTTTTGTAAGGGTGACATAAACCAAATGATTAGAATTTCTTAAATCCCAGTCTCTCACATATCCTTTTACTCTCCGATGAAAGTGTATTCTTTGTGATATGATTTTATTTTTCTAGGAAGGAAACATATATTAAGAAAAAACAAGAGAAAGCTAATTTAAAGATGCATTTATAAAAAGGTCAGATGGTTGAAACATTTTCAATAAAGAACATTTATTGCATTAATGGATTTAAAACATGCAATTCTGAAGTGTTTTAGTAAATGAAAGCAAAAAATAAGTAGATGTGGCTTAAACAAACTACCATAAAAGCAGCACCAGAATAAATATTTTTACTTTTTTTAGGGAGATACTTACATAAATATGCATGTCACCCAACATGACAAATATGCTCATGCATATAGGTGTGATATTCCTTTTATGTGTTTATTTATATATATGTACACATACTGAATACATATGTCTGTGTGCTTGTTTGTGCTTCTTTAAACATATTAAGAAAACAATGATGAAATCTAGAAGTTTATAAAATACACTAACTCTTCAATATTGCTATTTGCTAACAAAGTGAAAAATCATGTTAGAAATGTTTAAGAAGTGTATTAACACAGAACTACTAATTTTATCGAAGTACTTTATATAATATGTTATATTTATCCTATTAGGTAAAGAAAGGGGGAAAGAGGGAACTTTTTCTTGTCTACCCAGTAGACTTCAGTGGGGGATCTTAAAATATTCTGCAATTTGGTCTTGCTTATGACAGACAAACACACTTAATAGGTGTGTTACCACTTAACCACTTCATGTGTGGATGCTACATTTGAATTGTGTAGAATAAAAGGAGTATTAATTCTAGTTAGAAACAAATATAAAACTGTTCATAGGCACCCATAATATTGTTTTCTGAATGTAGAACCTCCATCCATAGGAGGAAATCTGAGCATCTCCTTATCTCCTGTTTCTTTCTATTTTTTCTGCTTTTAAAATATATTCTTTGATAGATGAATGAACTTATTACTACATACTCATTCAAAAGTCATGAAAAAATTATTGTATATATCTCAAACATTACTATCTAAAAACAGTTGCATCTGTTGACAAATGTGTTTTTTTGAGAGTGCCTTTGCATTTTTTATCAAAGATGGTGTTATTTTAGCTAAATAATTGAGAAAGTGTTAAATATGAAAATAATTTTTTCCTATTTTCTATTTACACTTAAGAAATTCTTCCAAATCCTCATTTATTTATGAAACATTTGAAATGGAGCTGGTAAAACACATTCCTTATTTCTAAGATGTGATGACCTATATTAAAGACACATATTTAAAAGAATGGATGGAGTTAGAAGTACAGAAATTAAGATTGTTGAGTTGCATTGCTTTGTACAAAGGCTTCTGGGAAGGGGCACTATGATAGGAAAATGTGAGCAGAGATCTGAAGGAACTGAGAGAATAAACTCTCTCACCATTTGAACAAAGTGGCAGGATGAGGCTGTGTTAAGTCAGAGTGACATTCTGAAAATACTATATTTCACTGGATGTTTTTTTGAAAAACCACAGTGTTAGACATAATATTTACAAGTATAATGTACCCACTATCTTGATGTTTAAAGGATGGTATAGAAGGAATCAAGTAGATATTCTAAGATTAACAATATATAAATACTGAAAGTATGTAGAATTTTGGTTTGTTTAAGAATTGATGATGCATAGGTATCATGGTGTTTGTACCTCTTAAACAGAATTAAAAATTTATAGTGATTTAACAACAAAGTTTCTCCAAAGTGCAAATAATTGATAGGAAGGAAGAGATTTACTTCAGATCACCTTCTTTCATTCTGAAGCATCAGAAGGAGGACAACAAAATAGGGCTGGAGATTAGGTTACCTAACAGTTAACAACTAACTGCTTTTTCCCTAAAATGAGAGGTCATACATAACTTTTACTCCACTCATATTTATTCAGTATTTTATATCAACTTTCAGACAGTACATGGCAGAAATTTAACAAAAAAAGATTGGAATGAAAAATCAAAATGTTCTCATTTTTATACATTAAAAATTGTTCATGAAGAAAGCTATAGTATGAAAATGCTAGTCACATAATAAATATATTTGTATATCTTAAGATAAAAGAACAATATAATGGCTTTTTGAAGTAAAATGAAATATAAACAATATTATTGTAATATATTAATAACTTAAAATATAAAATGTTCAGTAGCAAATATAAAGAAAGGTACTGCTATAGTCAAAATTACCAAAGTTGTTAAAGTAAAAAAGATTCAAAATCACAGAAAATAATGTGATGTCATGAATATAAAAGTCAAACTTCAAGAATCAGAATATGGCAAAATTTGCTAAGTTGTCATTTTCTAATATTTATGTATAAATTAGACAACTATATCATTTCAAGTAGAGTTACATTTCTTTGAAGAATTTTACAGCTGAAATCTAGAGTATTTATTGAGAAATAAAGGGAAATAATTTTCAGAAAAAATACAATTAATGAATTTTGTAATTCATTTCAAGATTTATTCTATGGTTACTCTATAGAAGTTAGGCAAATAGGTCAGCAGAATGATACGACCAAAGTATCTGTAGGCAAGGTATATTTATAAATGACCAGGAGCAAACTCAATCAAGGAGAAAACAATTTTTTTTAATTTTATAAAGATACACATAAAATAAAATTGCTCATTTTAGTCATATTAAACTCAAGGCCCCATGTGGGTACTGTATGGATAATAAGAACCTAAGATCTGGCTAGAGGCATTTAGATTATGGAGGACATGTCCTCAAAGGGATTGTGAATTTTGGGGACCCTGTTTGTATTCATACCCAACCATTCTTTCTTGTTCCCTTCCTCTTTACCTCTCCCTCTTTCCTGACTCACTTACACAAAAACACAACTGAACAATATTATGTCATCTTTATCTGATGCTCTTAAATGTGTAGTCTATTGATTTTGGTCCTGAGTGCCCAGAACTATGATCCCAAGTAAAAATCCCTCTATAATCCATAACTAATGAATTTTAAGTAGATATAATGTTATGCACATTAAAACATTAAGGAATTTTTAAAGAAATTCCATTTGTTTCTACAGAAATTCATCATTTTCCCCCACTGGCATTAACAAAGGTTTCAATTTCTGTTTCCAACAATATCTGTGACTTAATGTAGTTTTGTTGTTATTTATTGTTACTTTTTACAATTGTCTTTTATGTTCATTTATTTCCTTGATTTTTTTGAGACAGGGTCTAATACAACTCTACTGGTCTGAAATTTGTAAGTAACTGAGGATTAATTTGAATTCTGGATACTATTGGATTTAGTTCCTGAGTGCATGGATTACAGACGTGTTCCACCATGCCTGGCTTATGTGATGCTGAATGTAAATTGGCCCAGTACCCACATGTGCTAAGAAAATGGCCTATCAAGTGCACTATAATGGGAGTTCCGTTTTTGCTTTCAGTCACTTGTACTGACTACCTTGTCCTTAGTACACATGTGCACATGCTTACACCCGCTGCTCATTGTTAGCAACTAGGGGAATGCTCTCACGTTTTGCAGCAGACTTGGACTTCCTTACTTTTCTGTTACTTTGTGGAGAACTCTGACAAAAATAGTTGAGGGGAGAGAAGACTTGTTTGACTTATAGTTCCTGGCAGATGGGGAGAGGGACTGGATCCATCAAGATAGGGAGGGAATGGCAGCTAGAGCATAGGACAGCCAAACAGTCAAGAAACACACTGAACACATTTCATCCTCACATAGTGTTATAGTCTCGAAGTCATGATCAGTTTTGTTTTTCTGCCATTTAAAGAATTAGCAGGATGGACAATTCTCAAGCAGAGTGGGAGGCAGTTAGAAACTACACAAAAATAGCAAGCAGGAGCAGACACAATCAGCAGTTGGAAAAGGTACTTTTAGGAGCTTGGAAGCACATCCATACAGTTGGCACACACATGGGAAAGACTGCACCAAGCAAAGATGGATTCAGGAAACAGAAGTACAGTTTCTTTTTGAGGACTGGGAGTCTTAAAATCTTTGAAGGGAATCTTTTCTATCTCCCTTTCCCAGGGAGATCTGGATGTCCCCCCACAAATTCTTTCTGTAACCTAGCCTCTCTGGGACTGCGAACTGTAACATAGCTATATTCTTTCTTTTACAGCTAATAACAACTAATAAGTGAACACTTACTATGCTTATTTTTCTGAGTCTGAGTTATCTTGCTTGGGAAAATTTTTGTCTAATTTTACCCATTTGCCTGGTGCCCTTGTTTTTAACAGCTGAGTAATACACCATTGTGTAAATACATCACATTTTCTTTATCCAGTCCTCTGCTGAGGGATATCAAGGTTGTTTCCAGGTTCTTACTATTACAAATAAAGCTGCTATGAAAATAGTTGAGCATGTGTCCTTATGATATGATTTAGCAACCTTTGGATATTTTCCTAAGAGTGGCATAGCTCGGTCTTGTTAAAGTTTGG
Source organism: Dicrostonyx torquatus (assembly GCA_028555095.1). Taxonomy (NCBI): domain Eukaryota; kingdom Metazoa; phylum Chordata; class Mammalia; order Rodentia; family Cricetidae; genus Dicrostonyx; species Dicrostonyx torquatus. The sequence continues at coordinate 52,082 of JAQHUG010000744.1, read as the reverse complement.
TTTTCATTTTTACAGACCTACAGTTAAACTTTAGGTTGAGCTCAGGGAATCCTGCAGAAGAAAAGAAGAAAGGATTGTAAGAGTCAGAGTGGTCAAGGACACCACAACAAAAGTCACAGGACCAACTAACCTGTACTCACAGAGGCTCAAAAAGACTGACTTGAAAATCAGGGAGTCTACATGAGACTTACCTAGTGTTCTGTATATATGTTACAGTTGTATAGCTTGGTCCTCTTGTGGTATTCCTAACAGTGAGAACAGAGTCTGTCTCCAACTCTTTTACAGGCATTTGGGACCCTACTATTCATACTGGGTCACCTTGCTCAACCTTAATACATGGGAGGTGCTTAGTGATACAACAATTTGATCTGCCGTGTTTTGTTAATATTCATGGGACACTTGCCCTTTCTTAAAAATAAAAAAAAAAAACAGAGTAGTGGGTTAAGGGGTAGGAATAAAGAAGGATGTGGGACATCCTGACAGTAAAGGAGGGAGTGGAAACTGTGGCTGGATTGCAAAATAAATAAATAAATCTATTTATAATTTTTTTAAGAAATCTTTGAAGGGTTTTCTTTCCCTAATTTAGTTTGGAGAGGAGATGCCTGATGGGCCCACAACAACTGTTAGAACATGTTATGATCTGGCCTTGAACATTTTGAGCCAGCCCATAATCCAGCACCATTTTAACTAGAGAAAAAGCCCATAAGGACTTTTTGTTTAAGCTGTCAGGCTTTTGTATCATATCAGGAGAGCGAGGAAAAGTCCCACTATCTTAGAAGTTCACCATCATTATCATGGTTCCTCTCCCTATCTGTCTACCTATCAAGAAATCTGTCTAATACCTAGGCCCTCAATAGATACAGAAAGGCAAACAAGAAACAGGAACTGGCTACAAAGCTTTCCCTCAGAGGCATACTTCCTTCAGCAAAACACCATCATTAAGGGTCCCATGGCTTTACAACACAGCATTACTAACTGGGCAACAAGTGTTCAAGCACACTAGCCTCGGTTTTATGACAGTCCTATTGCTTCATGCAACTCTTTATAACAGGCTACTTGACTCTTGAGCTTCTAGAGATCTATTGTCTCTGCTCCAGCTTCTGCCCCGGGAATGATGAGATCACAGACATGCTTGCCACAATGCACAGCTTTACAAGGGATCTAGAAATTCAAACTCAGGTTCCATACTCACTTGCACTATAAGAATTTAGCCATTGAGACATATCTCTAATCTTATTCTTTAGTTTAGAGTTACTGATTTTTCCAATATCTTTACTTAAAAGGTTTCTTTTTAATTTTTGAGTGATCAGAAAAAATATGCCAAAAATTTTACTGTGTATTTTTTTAGATTATAAGTTCATTGCAACATTGCTTCCTTCAATACTGTCTCCAACCCCTCCCATATACCTGTTGTGGCTCATCTTCAAATTCAAGACCTTCCTTAAAAAAATAAAGGAAGAGAGAGAGAAAGGAAGGAAAGAAAACAAAACTATAATTGTATGCATATATTTATTGATCACAAATATCAGAGCAAATATTTAGTTACCTATTCGATTCCACTGGTCCATGTGTCTATTTTTCTGCCATGAACCATGTTTTCTTGATTACTTGCACAATGACAGACATTAAATCCTTCTTTTCTCTAAGACAAGAACATTTATATGAAGTCACCTATTCTGTTTAACAACATACTGATGCTCTATACTCTTAACACAGCCGGAAAAGAAATCTCTAGAGAGTAAGAAACTACAAAGTAAAAATGTCCTGGAATAGATGGGAGCAAATAAGGAGACCCACATCTGCAATATGTACACATAAAAAGAAGTTAAATTTATTGAGGAAAGGTATAATCACTCAGAACCAGCAAATCACTAGAAGGTTCTCTTCACTTTTATAATTTTATCCCCCGTCTGTTCCCAGGATGGAGTTTTGAAAAGTTTTTCCAAATTTTGCATGATCTCATGCTCACTGTGTATTAGATTGTGTAGATCTTAGTTGAAAAGCACACAAAGGGGTCCAAATGTTTATGTGAAAGATACAGTATAATGAGAATTAAGTTATTTCCAACTACAGGGCCAGGTATATCTGCTTAAAATGGTTATTTATGATTAAGTCTATATGCACATATTTTCTGTCTGTTTTACTTTTTTCTGCTGAAAGAAATTTCATCAAAAGACATTATCTTTGTGGTTATGAAGACGTCAGGCAACTTTTGCAGCAAAACTACCTTATCCTTGAAAGCCACAGCTGGAAAACATGCCAAAGAAAATCCCGTTTTTAAAAGACTTTTTTGCAGGCTTGGAGCTAGAGGCCTTTGAAGACTGCAGCAAAACAGTGCTTCCTGGATAAAACAGTGCAATAGAACATATGAACTAACAATAGTTTTAACAATATTCACAAAACCTGCTCAAGCCCCACCCAGACAAAATTAGAGCACAGCGAAGGAGCTCTCAATGATTGGTGGCTGCTGGGAGAAGAAGCTTTAATGGTGTGGTCCCTATTCACTCAGCCCATGCTCTAGCAGATGGCCACATGATACCCAAGATGATTTGAGAAGCACAAATGGAATTCCATTGGGAATAAACCCATTCTGTTTACACCATATATACAGGATGTATATGCCAGAAGGTGAGAGTGTTCATAGATTTTCACATCAATACTCTGTGCACTCCAGATGAAAATTCTGAGCATATTTGGAAATCAAGCAGTCAGGAAAAAGTAAATACATCCTTCCAAGAAGAATGATTGGCTTATATCTGGGAATGTGGAAATTTTAAAGGCTTCTCTGAAAATATTTACTTACATTGCTGGAATGTAAAGTCAGCATATTCCTTATGGGTGCATATGTATTTAGATTCCAAGGCATAGCTACATTATCTGTGTCTGGAAAAGAGAAGAGCCTCTTATATAAAGATCAGTGTTCTCATAAATTGATGTTTGTCTTATAACTATTACACCGAGGGTACAGAAAACAGCCAACAGTCATCACACTACATTCCAGAGATATCTAAACCATGATGTTGTCTTGCTGTTGTCATTGCTATAAATACCAAACTGACTTCTGTCTCTCAATCAGGTTTCTCCTATCTTCTGACAACATAGGAAACAGTTACCTAGATAGTCTTAGACAGGAAACAATCTTAGACTATTTGTTTTTCAAAAGATAGGGGAAACATGAACCCTAATATTCATCTTGAAGATTCTTCAGAATAGTTTCATTTATAAAGAAATAAATAACTAAACAAAACTAAAGGGAATAAAATACTGAGTGGGGTAGATGCTCCACCAGAAGACATTGGCACACTACAAAATCAGTTAAATGTATTTTACTTTGTAAATTATTGTTGATGAATGAGAAAATATGGCTGAAGGCCTGAGTACCACATTTAACACGATGGAGGTTAGTAGTAATTTTGTCAAGGGTGTCTCAGGCTGGTACTAGAAATGAAGCAGTGTCGAGTTTAGGCCATAGGGTCATGACAAGTAGAGAGATGCCCCCAGACAGTTTCATATAGGTGAGCAGTGATGTTAAGATCTCCTGACTCTGTCGCCTCACAACCTTACTGCTTTCTACCATACAGCCTACCAGTGTTACTACTGTCAAGGTCTTAATTTTCCTGACACATGACAATTTAGAAGTAATTTGTGAATTAATAGCAATATTGTGGATTATGATTTAAATGGACTTTGCATTGGCCAGCTGTACTTTTATGCTAATGAAGATTTATTAGTTTTAAAATGATGGCTAGGTGATTTACATTTCCATTGACTCTGAGAATTGAGGGTTTATTGCCTGGAAAAAGCCCTAATTCTCATATATTATGATTGACTGTTTTCTCTATATGAGGATATAATTTGATTTTAGCCAGGTCTTTCAGCGGAGTTTAGCTTTTCTTTCTTTAATATTTTAATGTGGTGTTTGTTTTGGTCTTTGCATAAATTATGTGCCAGAATGGCTTTCCCAAACCATGCAGCTGCTCTCCAATTTCAGTGAATTTTGGTTAATGCACCATTGGCCTGGTCCATCTTGTGCCTGCCCATGTATTAATACCCAGCTGTGCACAGCTCAAAATTCTCTCAAGCATGTAATAAATAAGTTCCAATGACTTAGAACCTTCTGCTTCAGTTGAGACAAGAGGATTTTCTTGTTTTGTTTTTCACTTTTGGCTAAGTTTTTCTTTGTTCTTTCACAATATTTCAAAAAATCAAAATACAAGACAAATTTTAAATGAGTTGGATTTCAATTTCCTAAAATATTTTCAGCATTATGTTTTAAGGAAAAAATTGTTTAAAATACTTGCATTTCTAGTAAGTGGAGTATTTGTATGTCCACTCACTGAATGTGCCTTCTATTTCACAGTTAATGGAACATGTTTTGTTGAGCTTATTCTATAAATGGGGATCATTTGGTTAAATATGTATTTTTCCAGTGCACACTTTAAAGCAATTAGATATAATACTTAAACTGTATGCTGTTCTGTAAATGAAAGTTCTACATAGAGATACATATAGAAACCAAAGTTAATTATGAGTGTCACTGGCTTTAATATTTTTAAATATAAAAAAATAAATATTACCTTGTGCTATGTGGTGGTAGCACATGCCTTTACCTTTAATCCCAGTAGTCTAGAGGCAGAGGCAGCCAGATCTCTGTGAGTTTGAGTCCAGCCTTGTCTACAAGAGCTAGTTCCAGGACAGGCTCCAAACCTACAAAGAAACCCTGTCTCAAAAAAAAAAAAAAAAAAAAAAAAAAAAAAAAAAAAAAAAGCTGCCGGGCCGTGGTGGCACATGCCTTTAATCCCAGCACTCGGGAGACAGAGGCAGGTGGATCTCTGTGAGCTTGAGGCCAGCCCAGACGACAAAAGCTAGTTCCAGGACAGGCTCCAAAAAGCTACAAAGAAACCCTGTCTCAAAAAAACCAATTAAAAAAAAAGCAGAAAAAATACCTTGTAAGAATAATTTATCAATTGCTAGTTGCTGCTTTGTTCTTATTTTAATTGAGAAACAATTTTAATTGAGAATGTATATTATATTTTGATCAGACTTTCCCATATACCAATTTTTACTAGTTCTTGCCCACCTTCCTACCTACCCTACTACAAGACTTCTCTTTTTCTTTGTTTAGAAAACAAATGGGCAAAAATTATACATCTCTTTATTAATGTGAAATTTGTGATGAGGCTTGTTGTTTCAAAATGAGAAACAATCTGTAAAGCTGGCTTGTACATCTAATTTTCTCTGTAACTTCAGAGGTGTCTGTTTAAGACTTTCAGGGGGCAGAGAAATTCTTTGTCTGAAGGAGAAGCTGTTTATGCTGCTTGGAACAGTGGTCAACCCCTTTCAGTTCGAGAAGTCCATGTCAATTATATCTAAATCAAACAAGGAACTGATCTTAGGTATAGAGGGTACCAACTCTAAGGAAGATTGTTAGATGGCAGAAAGCACGGCACAGAATCTGTCTCAGGCAATTAGCATGGGAACACAAGAGCTTTTTCCATAACTTTGGAGATTGTAAAGAAGTCCCAACCATAACAGGCTTAATTTTAATTTCAGTACCCAGTAAAGATAATGAGGCAGTCTAATGCAATCAGACCAACGAATAAATTTTATCATTTTTATATAAAATATATCTAGCTTTAAAGCAAAATTTTGATAACTTACTAAACTGAAATATCAAATTTTACACATAAACCTTTTATAGAATAAATCAAATATTTCACTCACATCACATATTCTTCACAACAATCATGTAAGCCAGAGAACATCATTACTCATTTTAAGAGCCTTAGAAGTTTATGTGAAAGCTAAATTATTTGCCTAAAATGCTGAAGAGTAGAATTCAAATTCTGTTTGATTCCAACATCTCCCCACTATGGGACTCAGTTCAAGAATGCCTCTTTTTAGGGGGCAGGGGAGTAGTCAATGTATTGACTCTCTTCACAGGGGCTTGATTGAAATGGAAGTACTGGATTTTCTCTGATTATTCCCCCTTCTCATTACCTTAGATGGAGCTAGAGACTTTCTTTTTTTAATGTTTTTGTTTTTCTTATATTTTTATTGATTTTTGTTTAGCTGTAAATTTTTCTCTGCTCCCCTCCCTGCCTCTCCCCTCCCCTTCAACCCTCTCCCAAAGTCCTCATGCTCCAAATTTACTCAAGAGATCTTGTCTTTTTCTACTATCCATGTAGATTAGATCTATGTATGTCTATCTTAAAGTCATTTTTGTCTAGGTTCTCAAGGATTGTTACTTGTGGGCTGGTTTTCTTTGCTTTATGTTTAAAACCGACTTAGGAGTGAGTATATGTGATAACTGTCTGTCTGGGTCTCAGTTACCTCACTCAAAATGATGTTTTCTAGCTCAATCCATTTGCCTGCAAATTTCAAGATATCATTTTTTCTGCTGTTGGAATTTTCCAGTATCTTATTTAGGATTATATTTTGTTATTGATGCCTCTATTACTGTAACTGTATACCGGTTCCCCCCCCCAACCCCCGCAACCTGGTAGGAAGCATGCCTACCAAACTCAATATATTGGAAACAGTGTCTCACTATGTAGCCCTGCCTGTTCTGAAACTCTATATGTACAACAGAATGTCTTTGAACTCAGAGAGATTCATCTGAATCTGCCACCCTAGTGTTGCTATTAATGACATACACCACTGTGCATAGCTTTATATTTTTTTATTTATTCTTTGAAATCTTTATGATTTTGCAATATTTGATCATGTCCTTCTAGAACAACCTCCCTTTAATTATTCCTAATGCCCTGAACCCATCTCCCTCCCTACTTAATGTTCTTTAATATAAACTGTTACTAATAAAGCCCTGAGACCCACTAGGGTGTGGAGCAATACTCCAGGGCATAGAAAACCTACCATCCACCAAGTTCTGGGGAAGAGGGAGTATTCAGCATACAGAACACTCTATGTCTTAGGAGGAAGAGGAGGAGGGTAGAGGTAAATAGATGCCTCTGGTTTTATTATGAGTCCTCTAATATGTTAAACATAAATACCTTTTCCTTCCCTAGCATATATCCCACTTAGACGAGAGACTGAATTTTGTTAAAGTAAGGATTAATTTTTTCCAAATCAATTATATAGGAAAAGCAAATACACCATAAAGATATATGTCTACAATAAGCTTTTATTCCCTTTTCATTTGTGCATAAACATGATGAGTATTATAAAAGATTGAATATAAAAATTAGTTATGCTGTAGAAAATAATAACTAATAAACATAAATTTAATTCAATAAGTATGAATACAAGTCCATTTAAATATCAA
>JAQHUG010000744.1:30508-43017 GCA_028555095.1 Dicrostonyx torquatus | reverse complement strand
GCTGTTCCTAATGCTGGCAATATTCCACACGCAATGGCACTTTCAGTGTGAAATAAGAGCAGTCTCGATGTTTTATACCCACATAGGTTTGAATGAGTCTGTATGTCAGCCTCAATTCCTCTTCTCAGCCCATCTGGCTGGGTACTTTCACCAAAAGCAGGGACTCCTATTGGATTTTGTAGTGTGTTCACTGGATAAGCAGAAAAATAGAAAAAAAATCTGATAATTCGGAGTGAAATATAAATAACACAAAATCTAGGATGAGTGATATTTGGGGGCCATCTTGTGAAGCCATCTGCTGTTTTTCAGTATTGATTGCCATTTCCTTCTCACACCTGCACTGACAGTTCCATCTCACTGTCAACATGAGCACTTGGTCCTGGATCCTCTTCATGTGATTCTAAAGAGCTCCTTTTTTTTTTCTCCTCCACCCTCTTCTCATTATACAAAGTCACTCTCCCAGAGATAGCTCATCCTCTCATGCATGTGCTAAAATATTGTAAATTTTATTAATACATCATACTCTCTCTTGTTGACTTTCACACACCCATCGTTTGTCAGCACTCAGTGCTGTCTTGTAGAATGTCACTACTCTTCCCTTCCAGTAGAAACATGATTTTGAGCTTTGATATAGACCAGTTTATTATTAATCAGCAAATCATATCTGATACCACCAACTTCACATGTTCCCATAGGTCCTCCCCTCTTTCACTAAGATCAGCTCAATTCACTTGCCTCTTTCCTTGTCATCCAAATGAGTCAAGAGTGTCATTGATTGTTCATAATTTTTCTATTCATATATTTTCAATTTTATTCTCCCAAGCTCTAAGAAAATAAAGTAAAATAAAATAAACAATGAACATTTTAAATTGCTTGATTAAAATACTTTGGCACCTATGATTACTTTACATATAAGGCTTAGTTTGTAGTCCTCCTCATTCATTGAGTACTGTTTGTTTGTTTTCAGTTCTGAGCACTGAAACCAAGGCTTCACAATGTTGGCAGGAACTCTACTGAAGCCTGCATCTGCAGCCCTGTCCTCTTTCAGTTCTTTGAACAGTTTATGAATTGAACTTCACAGTTAACCAACACAGAACTCCATGGAGCTCATTGCACACATCCCAGCTGCACATCCCTCAGGCAGTGAGTAATGCTTATATGACCCTTTCCCCATTCACTTTCTTCATCTGGTATGAAGGCATCTATCAAGTGCCCAGATGTGCATCACCTCATTTCCTTAGGATGTCACTTCACTGTCTAACATCAAAGAGCACTTTAAAAAGGACTGGATTCTTTGAGTTTATAAATAGTTCTGATACAGCACTTATCAATTCAGTATTGTGTGTGTGCTTGTAGATGTGCATGTGTATCCGTCTGCCTGTCTGTTATCTGCTGAACATGACTAAAATAGTTTCATTCTATTTATTACTACGTTTCTGGCATCTTTCCATGAACTTTTTCTGAAATGAACTACAATGAGGATAGAAATATAGCATGTTGCTCCAGGCATATAAGTCCTAAAGAGTCAAGTATACATAGTTTGAAAGTAACACATCTGAAAAGTGCAACATTTTTAAAATTAGAAATTGAATATTCATGAAAAGTGTTATTAACACCCTAAATATCTGATTCATGTTTAAACTGCTGTATCAGGGAAAAAATACTTTCAACCCTTGTATTCCTTGATAACAAGTGACGAGAAATAAAAGGATATGATTATCAGTGCTGAAGTATCAGCATATGATATATGACACTAGTTCACTCTTGACGTCTCAAGCTTCCTTAAATGAGGAAATTAAGATCCGAGAATATTTCTGAATGTGGAACTTTAGTTCCAAACATCTTACATGAAAGATAGCAGAGTGAGAAGTGTTGAAAGAAATTACTTAATATTGCCACATATGTCTTTGTGCCTATTAAGGTACAGAAATATATATATACATATATATATGTATACACACACACACACACACACACACACATATATATATATATATACATATATATATATACAATTGTAACATTTAGGTTCTCAAAATAAGCATTTATGTTAAATATAATAAATATGTACTTTTGAGGATATGTGTGTATATCTACATACAAATGAATATATGTACACAGAAAATGAATTTTCTTCTTTTTTTTATCAATGTGATGTAAGCAGAAACTGAATGTTGGTTTCCAGGCTGCCCTAACCTGAATAATCACATAAGATTAACTATGCTAATTACAACACTGTTTGGCCAATAGCTCATGTATATTATTAGTTAGCTCTTACATCTTAAATTAACACTTTTCAATTAATACCAGTTGGCTATGGCCATCTTTCTTTTTCAGCAGCTATAAAGTGACTGCTTTATTCTGCCTTCCTTCTCCCTGCATTCAGTTTAGTTTTCCTACCTAGCTCTATTCTGCCTTGCCATAAGACAAAGCAGCTTGTGTTTTAACCAATAATAATACAGAAGGAAATCTCCTATCAATGTGATGTTTCTAAAAATACTCTGTCATTATAAAACTATTAATGAATATGATTGTATTCTGACTCTTTTTGAATGAAAATCAATTCAACAATAAAATGACAAAACGATAATAAATTCTACATTATAATAACAAAAATAATCAAGAAATTCTGAAACCTATAAAAATTATCTATGAATTTGAATTCTGTAACAAAATGTCAGGATAACATTTACTAAAACAAAGTGTTTAGTATTTAATAAACAATGAAAATATCATACAATGAATTATACAGCCATGGACACTGATTATGATACTTTATCTGTTCTTTCAAAGTAATAAGTGAACTTCAGAATATTATAATCTACACATTAACCCTGCTGTGTAAAAATCATAGAAATAAAATATATGCTTAAAAAGAAAATAGCTATTTTACCTTATAAAGCCAAACTGTTTAACATCTTTCATTGTGTGTATCTGCGAGAGACAATGTGTATGAGAGAGAGAGAGGGTAATGTGAATGGGTGTGGAAGTATATATATGAGAAAGAATATTGTGAGGGTGTGTGGGTATATATATATATATATATATATATATATATATATATGTATGTATATGTATATGTATATGTTTATATGTGTATCCAAAGAGGACAGATAAAGTAAAACTAAGAGGTTCAGTAATTATTTCTTAGCATTATTTTTTTTTAATAAATTGTCTTTATCTTGGTCCCTGGGAGCTACTAAAACAATACAGCTATTTGAATGGCTTACAAACAAAAGTTTCTTAATAATTGGAACTTTAGAAGACCCAATAGATTACATGTCTGGTGATGGTCTGCTTTTTTATTTATCCATATTGATTTATATTTATTTCGTTATAAGGACACTAATATGAACAACAAAGGAAGAGTCCTCATAAAATGTTGACAATGTCACTACCTTGAAGTTAAGAATTTTATAATAGGGATCTTAGGATGACACAATGTTGAATTCTCAGTATAGTTCTAAATACATAGAGAGATTGAGTTATACAAGGAATTCCTATTCCAGTGACTTTTGACATCTCTAGTCATGTTTGCTTCCTTGCTTTATGTTTTCTTTTGTTGTCATTTTTGCTTATTTGTTTGCTCAAATTTAAATAGTATTTCTGAATCCACAGAAGCTCACAGTCAACTAGAACAATAAACTCTAATTCAGAGGCCCCTTAATTTAGAGTACCAAGGAGAAAATTATCTCCAGTTATATAATAATTAAATTTTGGAAAAGTGTATGGGAAAAGAAGAATCCTTTTCCTCACCATTCATCTCTGTGCCAGGAACACAGGTCTAATGTTGCTAAGGGCTGAACTGTATAGAATCCTATGACTTGTACACCATATCATCCATTTGGGACAAGACTAGATTGGAAGCAGCAGACTTCACAGGTGATACAAAAACAAGGAGAAGAAACATTGGGCAAACTTTCTAATGGCTCTAAACAAGCCCCTAGCCATACCAAGGAGGCACTGAGGTGAATGTGACACAGCAACACTGGAGGCCAAAAAACTCAGAAGCACCTTCAGTAAAGAACTCATGTGATCTGACTGTCATTCAGTGGAAAATAAGGAGACTTTTGGTGATTGGAATGAAACTCATTCTCCAACCTACCAGAAAGAACTTCATCAAAGTGAACAGATCAAAGAGCACCCGAGTTCCAAGTCTAGCCCGCTTTCTTTCTATCTAGAGTATCAAAGACCCACAGGAAAAAAAAAAGATCTTTCCCATAAATACCAGCTGGTTTCTGAGGTCCATAGTGGAGTAGAGGACAACAGGTACAAGAAAGTTTGTTTCTGAGATGAGGATGCAAGGAGTGTTGTGGGTGCTGGTTGAACATCTAAGGTCCAGCAGGGCTACTTGATGTTGCATGAATAAATAGTTATCAGGCATATTTTGTTTTCACCTCCTCCTGTCACCTTACCTCCACCTAGTCTCATAATGCATGAAATGCCTTTTCAATTCCTGCTATCCACTACAGACCCCATAGCTGCCTCCCAATTAATGCTCTGCTGATGGTCACTGTCAAGGTATGGGACAGCTAGAACCATCCTGTAGTTGGCAAGGTGGATTTCTGCTGTTACCTAGGCTAGGCTAGAGGTGAGGGTGTCAGCAAGGCTTCATCTTCATTGGTGTCTCCCCACAGCCCTACATCTCCTAGCCACAGGCAGGGTCAACAAGTCTAAAGCAGGACACTGTCAAAGCTTCAGCCTGTAGAGTCCAGGCACATGAGTCAGCAGCCCATAGGCAGGACGTACACTCCTGGCATCTGATTCTTCCTTCCTGCCATGAGGTACTTTAATTTTATTTTGCTTTCAAAATAATCATTAAAAAACTATTCACCATCACGTTATATTTTCATATTTTGATATTTACTGCTGCTTCTATATAATTTTTTTAAAAGTCACTTTTTGTGGAATCACATATTCTCAAATGTGTGAGAAATTAAAAGTTCAATTATTCTCATATAGCCAAAGGTGACACAGAAAATGCTTGGAAGAGCTGAAAAATATTTTTGAAAAGCATGTGTTTTCTGTGATAATTTAGTTCCTAAAGATGACCTGGAACTCTGGTCTCTATAATCTATCTAATGTTTAAGTGCATTAATGTTAAGCCATTAAACTGAGAGAAAAATTGCAGAGAATGATAAGTCCCAAATCAGAGTATGACCTACTACACCTCAGTGAATTTGGTAACCTGCTCTTTCCTCATTTTGGTATAACCTCAGAATCCCTGCTTCATTTAATTTGTTAAAGCTTAATTAAAAGCAGCAGGAAAAGCCAAAAATAATGAAGATTAAAATTCCTTTTATAGTCTATAATGTAGTGAATACCTGCTTGAGTGATTCTGGAGAATTTTTGCTCAAATGTGAATATGACTCACGAAAATTTACTTACTCTCAGCTATCATTTTGCAAAGGGGAGCCATTCTAATCTATTGTTCCACTGTGCTAGAAATATCACGAACAAGCATCAGGAAAGTTGTGTATCATACCAACAGTGTTCTTTTATCCACCTCACTCCCCTCCACTGCAGTGTTTAAGCTTGATGAATTGGCTATATTATGCTGTCAGATACATAATTGTACAGTGTAGCTTATAGAGAATGGTTCAGGCATTTCAGTCATGTAGCCAAGATGAGAGACCTTGACTTTCAGTGAGTTGAAGGGCAGATTAACCGTGAAGAAAGTTATGCTGCAGAAATGGGGAGCTAAGTATATAGATCAAGAGGAGAACTCACTCTCAGCATTTTTGCCATCTGCCATACTGCTAAAAAGAAATAGAATGGTTTACTTGTAAAGTAAGTGTAACTTGAATTGAGAGCAAGAGATTTATAAAAATTGATGCATAGAAGTTACTATAGTACTCTATGTATAACATGCATTCAACAAATATGTTTCCTAAATCTATAGAAGGATGTTTGAGTAAATTAGTGGGAAAATTATTGTGGTATGTAGAAAAATAAACTGAAACAATATGAATAAATCCAACACTTCTATCATTTTCATTGATAAATGTAGTATGGCTTAATTCCTTATTAATTTGGGATAGACTTTTAAAATATGGAATCATGCATATTTGATTAAATTAACTGATTTTTCTGAAACCAAATGCAAACTATAGTTGTTTGACTCATAGGCCCACTTTGGGGGTATGTATTTTTGTTTGAGGTAGAGTCTCACTCACAATCCTTGACTGCCATGTCTACACTAGGCTGTCTTAGAATTCCGAGAGACCCATCTTCATCTGAATGTTGGGATTAAATGAACCATAACCACACACAGCCCACATAGCAGACATTATTTGAGAATCATGTGGTTCCAGGAAGCTTGTAAATTAAAGACAGGAGGACTTAGAGACTCAATTTATACAACATAAGGTTAAACAGATTCACCCAGAGCAAGCCCTGTACTTTCCTCAGATGTGAAGGAAGCAACTTACTTTACATATCTAGTTTCCTACACTTTGTGTCATCCATGCTCTATCAGTCGATCCACTCATCACAGAAGTTGGGGTTCATTTTGCTCACATATAAGGTTTGCTGCTCTAGTTTATCTTCAAATACAAATTTTGTCTTAATTTTTAAACATAGAAAAAATAGTTTTTTGGTTTTAAAAGATAAATATTTCTTCTCATAGTACTCATCTCCCTCGAAGTCATATTGGTAGCCTTGTCAGAGTGGAGCCCAAATACCTATGTCAATCATGCAGGCCACACTTGCTGATACAGACATACAGGACTCTTTATGGACTCTCAATCCCTATGTGTAGATCCCAAATGTTTTCTGTCTACATTTTTTCATGTCCTTTATCTCTTTTCCTTTCCTGTTTCATTTCTTCTTTCTCACTCATGATCGACTTTCTACTTTCAAGTCTTATAAGCACATATGTGTGCACATGCACACACACACACACACACAAATACACAGTCACACATACAAACTTTTCAGTTGAGTTTATGAAGTATATGAGACTAAACAATACATCCTCATGAATGGATTCTACAACAGCAAGACTCATTAAGACTTTCAGCAAGTTCTATTTTTACCTCTATTTGTGGAATGAAGTCACATATGAGTTAAGATCCCTTGTAGAGTCCCATTGCATCTGATTATGAAACTAAGCACCTAGTTAACTCATAATGCTTGAACATCTTATCTCTTACAGTCTTCCTTGTCTGTACACCAGGCTAGTCATGCCCCACCTCGGTTCTGTCATGCATCCTATAGAATTTGCTATTTCCAAGTATTTTCTGACATTGATATCAGGATATTCCATGGAGAGTTGAATCTGCAAGAGAAAAAAGTATTTGTAGGCAACAAAACATAGATAGATAGATAGATAGATAGATAGATAGATAGATAGATAGATAGATAGATAGATGTCTAGGAAAATTTAGGGAGGAGTGTTTCATAGATAAGATCAAAATTCTTTGTTTATATATGTAAATTTCTCAAAGAATAAGCATATTTTTTTAGGATTCAAATATGTTTTTAACTTTTATTCTTTTCTTATATATTACATCCCAATGGCAGTTTCCCCTCCTTTCACTCTTTTTAGCTCTCTCCACCAACACATTTTCCATCTCCTACAGATAAACTCTTCTTCCTCTGTTGTTTCCCATAAAAAAGAGCAGGCCTCCCAGTAGTCCTGCACTTCCACCTGAAACCGTAGGATGACTGGGCCTGGGCTGCTTGTGAGGGTCACATCTTGGGCCGAGTCCCTGCCACAACCTGTGTCTGTGCTACCACCAAAGATCAAGTGGATGCTAGTGGCCAGCAGCCTAAAGCCATTCTGATGTCTAAGGGCTGTAATGAGAACACTTCCTAAACTCCCTGCACGCTTTCCTGGGAGAGCTGGTCACACACCTTGATGAAGCTGACCCTGGATTTTGCAGGCTGCAGTAAGGTGGCTCTAGGAGAAACATAGGCACAGGAGAGCTGACCCTAACCCTCTCCTGGTGGGGGGAATCCTAGCAAAGGACCAACTGCAACTCTGGCCCACATCTAGGTTTTTGAGTTGGCCCATCCCAACACCCACCCCAGCTATAACCCACTGGAATGTGTGAATAGACTCTTTCTGCAAAACCACAACCTCAGGATCTTAATGGCCAACAGCAGTTTATCCAAGGAGTTTTGGTGAGTTCTTGTATTGATGGTGTAGCATAATCCAGAGGCCTTGAACCAGATCAATAACTCATTTCAATGAACATTAGCAATTGAAGCATTTTGGGCAAAACACACCAAAGATCCCAACGCCACTAAGATGGATGAATATGTGATGGAGAGGCAGGCAAGATAGGGAAGCGAAATGGGTTTCTTTCCTTATTTTTTCTTTCTTTTCTTTTGGTGATAGAGGCTATGGGGGTGGATAGCAGACATAGAAGGACTGGGAAATGAATGGGATTGAAGTGCATGATATGAAATTCCCAAAGAATCAGTTAAAATTGCTTTATAAAAGAGGATTGAGAAAGAGATTTTACCTTAAAACAAGGTGGAAGGAGAGAGAACCAAGTTATGAAATTCATCTTCTGATATGTAGATACATATGCTTGCTGTAACACATGTGTAAAACCTCACATACACATTAAATAAACAAATAACTAAATAAGTGTATAAATAAAAAAAAAATTTCAAAGTGATTTTATGTAAACACATTTCTGAAAGCCCAAAGAAGAATGGTATCACTATAAGAAAATGATTGTCAGCAAGTCTAGGCTTGCTACAGAAGGTCTCTAGGAGAATCTTTCCTAGTTTTTCTAACATTCTTACTTGCAGCTATAATACATAATCCACTGTTTTATTCCAGTACCTTCTATCCTCTTTGTTGTCCAGGTTCAAATTACCTGTCTGTGTGCATGTCAAGGCACCTCTGTCTTGCCTTATAATGAACACTAAATTCAGGTCTTTTGGATGATAAGTGAATCAGGCCAATCTCAGAAAAGCATAATTTGTTCTTCCAAGATTTATAGAAACATAAAATCACCTAAAAATTAGAAGCCATGGAAGTAGAAGGAAATGCTACTAAGGGATAAAGAAGACTAAAGGCAAGAATGATGAGGGAGGGAGAATAGTGGGAGGAGTAAGGGCAATATGCTCTGATATGGGGGTCCTTCTGTCAATGTGTTGCTTTTATTGGTTAATGAATAAAGGAACTGCTTTGGGCCTATAGCAGAGAAATAGGGGAACAGAGCTAGGTGAGGAAAACCAAACAACTAAACAGAATGCTGGGAAGAAGAAGGCAGAGTCAGAGAGAAGCCATGGAGCCGCCAGAGATAGACACAGGGAACTTTAGCCAGTAAGCCACAGCCACATGGCGATACACAGATTAATATAAATGGGTTAAATTCATATGAAAGAGTCAGCCAATAAGAGGTGAGAGCTAATGGGCCAAACAGTGTTTTAAATAATATAATTTCTGTGTGATTATATTAGGTCTAAGCTAGCTGGGCGGCTGGGAAGAACAAGCGAACCTCTCTACAACAATGGGCCACTGGAAATATATACAAGTGCAAAATTTGGAACTAAATTTACTTTCATATTTTCACTTTATTCGGTTTGTTTTGAGGGCACAATCAATAGTAAGCATCAATCATTATTCTGAGTGAAGCACCATCCTGATCAGTAAAACCGGAAAAATAGAATTTGTTACCCAAGTTGCAAGTAAAGCCTCCTGGAATTAGTTCATTGGCATGATAGCAATGTAAGGAATGCAGATGTAACAGGTGTTAACATTTCACACAGAACTTGAAACCTTCTCAGGTCAAGACTATTCTGGGATGCTTGTGGCAAACCCTGCAGATACCAATGCTTATTTCCTTTGATATGAAATATGACAGTACACAACTGCTCCTAGGCCTTACTCTTGCTGCACTTAAGTGTTTCCTATTTCCACAGTGCTGGCATATGCAGTCAGGATAGCTGTTTAGTTCCTAAGGGTCCTTTGGGCCTCCTTCAGACAGTCTTCTGCCACTCTTCTGGCCTCATCTTTTAGCTGATTGACAAATGTAACTGTCAGTTCCAGGCCAGCATGCTCAATGCAATAGGAGGCATATGAGAGAAAATTAGATGTGTTTATATGTTCAGGGTAGGGCCCTCCAATAGCTTTAATTGTTTAGGTGGTAACCAAAGTAGGGACTGCAAGTAGAAGAGGAAGGATTGATACATGCTATTTCAGATTTCCTCAATCATTGCTATTCTTCAGGCTAATTTTTGAAGAGCATAGAAACAGACTTTGAAGTTCTCCGTGCTGTACATAGAGTGTCAAGTTCTCTGGGACAATGGCTGCAGTTAAAGCCTGGAAAATTCATTATCAGAACAGTTGACTCAATTGTTTTCCCCAATGGGATATGTGGTGTTTCTGCAGATAAGGTTCTCATACTGTGCTTTAATGCCTCTAATCAATGGCAGAGGTGGTGGGCTTTTCTGAATGCTTCTTCAGTGACTGTAAAACTCTGAACAGATTCTACACAACCTGGCAAAGGCAGTGCTCATGTCCAAGTTAAAGTTGTCAACTCGTTCTTGTCTGTGACAATGAAACTTTAATGCTTGCTCAGAGATTTTCTCAGACAGGCCATGCTCAAGTTCACACTTCAGGTCCTATTATTGTACTGTGAGGACATCTCATAAATGATCAGTATGGGCATCTGCTTTTCAGTGAAGCTGGGTCTACGTTTCATTCTTCACAGAATCTCTGGCATCCTCTACTTTCTGTCCTGCTCAGTCTGTGTTTCATTTCTGTGCTGCTCCAATGCCTTTGCCTCTGAAGAATCAAAGTCCTGCTTTTCTTCTCTCTGCTGCCTTTCCAAAGCTAGCTCAATGTGCTGCTGGGCTTTCTGCTGCATGAGCACTCTGTGGAGCTGATTGATAATGCAATAGGTATGAGTAATAGGGTCATTGGTAGAAAGATGGTTGACTAGGTCACAAATACTCATCCATTTTCATCAGGGAGTGACATCTAAAGTAATATTGTACAGCTCTTTTCTAAATCAATCCCTTGCTTGAACCAAAAGTTCATGATGCTGAGAGCATCCTACTGAGAAACCTGAATCTTTCTGACTGCATTATCCAGATCAATTATAATGTTGTAAAGTACTCCCTCTGGGGCAATTATATGAGCTTTTCACCTTCTCTATCTTTTAGTTTTAAAATGGCATCATCAAGCCTCATTGACTTCCTTTCTTCTTTGTTCCATCAATACACTCTCCACTGTATGCCACTGTGCCAACCACTTACCTGTAACATGAGGATTGTCCATGGCTATTTTCAGTATGTTGGAGTATGCACTGATGGTCTGAACTGCAGCGTTCTTGGCTGCTGTAGCCTGCAGAGAGATGGACATAATAACAGTGTCTTCTAAGATCTTGACTAGAACAGAGGTTACAGAAAGGGGTTTTCCTTCATCAATGTCAGGGCAACTGTTTTTTGTTGTTGCTGTTGTTGTTGTTTTGTAGCATCCTCATGATGAAACATAAGGACTTAGATTGTAAGAGTATTATCTGCTGAATCTGAAGTGTTTCTCTTCTGTTCCGGAAGTTAGGAGTCCTTCATTACCTCTGATACATTGGAGAGTTTTAGTGGACTAGACTGAACCAGCTTCTTTGATGACAGACAGTATAAGGTTCAGAAATGGGAACCACCTCAAAGAGCTTGCCTCCGTAAGGTATGATTTTCTCTAAACTTTCCCAACTAGAACTTCCATTAAGGGTTACAGGATACCATTTCCAATCTTTCTAAAAAGGAACAAAACGCTATATCCAGCAATTTTGCCAGAAGTCAACCCAGAACTGCTTGAAATGAAGTATCTACAGCATGGTCTCAGTGGATGGAGAACAAACTTCCCTCACAGACAACTCTGCTCCATAATGTTTATGCTGAGTAAGTGACAGCGACAGGACCACAGCATTCTTGCTGCAAGAGTAGTTCAATAGTTGGTGTACCTGGGAGCAGCCATGGTAGTACAAGGGGATCACATGAGTACTCCTATTTGTGCCTGACTCTATACCTAACTTAATTTTAGAAATATGTTTTGACTCTTTAAAATCATATTTTTAGCTATCCACAATGACACACACACATACATGTAATTCCAGCAGAGTTCAAAGCCATTCTGGTAAGATTCAGTCTACACAGGATTAAGTCTACATAGCTTAATCCAATGTTAACAACAAATAAATAAATAAAAACAAGAAAGAAAGAAAGAATGAATGAATGAAAAGAAAAGAGAGGAAAGGAAAAGAAAGGAAGAAAACCAGGTACTTTTTCTTTTTGAACTTCAACAGTTGTTTTTGTGTATGTTTTATAAGTCTTCCATGACAATTATGTTTAGCAAATATTTCTCCTGTGTTGTTGCTCATATGTTAGTTGTCTTAAGAAATATCCCTGTTACATAAAAATTAATTTTAATGAAAGCCATCATTTCAATTATTTTTCTTTGCTATTGTCAGTGATGACATATTTAAAAATTCATGATTCAACTCTAGGTTGTTTAGATTGCACTCGTGTTATCTTCTAGGAGTTTT
>JAQHUG010000744.1:10333-20445 GCA_028555095.1 Dicrostonyx torquatus | reverse complement strand
CTGCTTCTATTTCTGTGTTGTTCCCTGGGCCTTAGTTGCAGGAATTATGTTGTAGATGTACCCATTAGAATTGAGCACCCTCAGGTAAGTTGCTCTCTGTATTTTTAAGCGTTATAACTTTCTATTGTATTTATTAATATATTGCAGAGAGAAGCTTCTGTGATAGCAGAAACTTACCTGTCAGTGTAAAAATAAGTCTTTAGAAGCCAGTTAAGAATTACACAGGTTTAGTGAAGTAATGTCAATAAGTTCTCTTCTAAGATTCACTTTACTAGCCTTGGCCAGTCCATGTTAGCATAAAAGATTTCCCTCCTGAAGAGCAAGCCTAAGTCCAAATAGATATGAGGTCCATTCTTGCAAAATTACTTATTTCTTGCCCTGAAGGTCATTGTCGTAGTTCATAGGTGTCATACCTGGGTAGAACTACCATTTATTTCTCTCTCTTGGCAGTGTGCATAGCACCTTGTAGTATGATATATATTAGTCCTCAGAGAGAAGAATTTTATGTTAGATTTTGCTTTGATCCTCCAAGTCTTATGTCCTAATTGTATGGTGTGCAGTGAGTGTTTACCTTTAACTTCTAGTAGACAATCAATGGCAATAACAATAGACCTTATTTTTTGAGAGTCTTCAGACTCTTGGTGGGGGGAGAATATTTTCAGCCCAAGTGATGTAACTTCATTTAAACTATATGTACATACTCAAATGCTTAACTATATCATGTGTACCTGTATGCAAATTAAAAAATTAAATGGTTCCTTACAGCTCCTTCAAACTTGTCTGGTGTTTTATTTTCCTTTTGTTCACCCTTATGTATTTATCTTGCTCTTAGTCACTGTCCTATTGCTGTGAAAAGACTATAACCAAGACCACTCATAAAGAAGCATTGGAGTTTTGCTTACAGTTTCAAAATCTTAATCCATTTTCTTCGTGGTTGGAGCAATACACTGGAGCATTTTGTTTTGATCTGCTGGCCAAGAGACAGAGATTAGACCTAGAATGGGCTTTTAAGACCTAAATACCCATTCCCAGGGACACACTTCCTCCAACATGGCCACACCTCCTAATCCTTACACTCCCTTCAAAGAGTTCCACTCCCTGATGACCAAGAATTATCTGAACCCATAAAGGCCAATCGTCTTTTATATCTTTCATATGCTACTCTTCTTTTCCCTACACTATGTATCTCAGTTATCTTAGTTAATCTTCCTGCCCGCACTTCATTCATATTTCTGGAACCTTAAGTGTAGGGGCTGGGTTGTAAGTATATTAATTGAGGGCAGATATCTTTTGGGTGACTGATCTCTTCTTTTTGAGTAGTTGTGACTTTTGCAGATATCTGAATCAGCCACAAAAATCAAAGCTTTGCTGATAAAGTGAAAAAGGTACTCTTGTCTGTGGATTTAAGGATGGGTGTTTAGGATGTACTTATAGGTTATACTTGTATTGGAAACTGGCACTTAGAGTTTCTCCACTAGGTTTTGTGGATTAACCAGTCACAGGTAGTTGCCTAAATTTACAGTATAAACCATGAATCCCCTCCTGCTGAGTGGACCTTAAATCCTCGGGGACAGTTGGAAACCACTAGACTATCAGTGCACTACCATAGCAGAATATATTGTCGTGCTGGCTGATCACTGTTGTGGTATGGAAGTGTTATTGTTAGATAAGACTACTGATTGCTTTTCTCCATTGAGAGCTTGTACAATTCTTTCTAAAACTATGAGTTCTAGTCCACAATGAGGAAGCTTTCAGGATAGATAAAATAGATTTCTCTGAAGTGTATGGTTTCTTCAGCAATAGGGCCTTACCTACTTTCTGTGAGACACCAAGCTATGGTCTTTATTGTTTGATCTGGCCCCTTAGATTGTACTGACCAAGAACTGGAAGGGAGATTTCTTAGGCATGCCTCTGAGGCTTTTGTCAGAGAAATACTTTCTATAAATTTTTAGGGGAGCATAGTTACCATAATTCAAGTAACATGTGTGTATGTATGTAAGTATGTATGTATGTATGTATGTATGTATGTATGTGTGTCTTAATGGTGTAGGCATATAAGTAGATTATATGCAGCTTTAAGTAGGCATGATATAAAATAATTTTCTGTAGACTTTTCAAACATCCTCAGTATTATTTATTCTCACTTTTTCTCTCTCCTTTTGTGTTGCCATTAATCCTCCTTACAGCAGGCTTTCTTTTGGGCCATGAATCAGCTCCCAAATCACAACTCTAAAAAAATATTGTTAATTATGAATGCTCAGTTATAGTTAAGGCTTGTCTCAATAGCTCTCATAACTGTATTTAAACTGTTTTTCTTCATCTGTATTTTACCTCAGGGTTTTTAACCTTTCTTTCATTCCTCGTGTCTTACTCTGTGCCTAGTCAGCTAGAAACTTCCTTGCTAGCTGTCACCAGGTGTCTCCCTTTCTTTCTCCTTTGTTCTCTCTTCTCCCTTGAGCATAGATTCGTTCTTATACTTAATCTGTCTGCCCACCAGACCCAGCAATACCTCTACTCCACAGCTATTGGCAATTCAGTTTTTTATTAGACCAATCAGGTGCCATAAGCATTAGACAGGCAAAACAACATATCTTTACATTGTTAAACAAATGCAGCACAAACAAGCATAATATGTCATTGCATAGGTAAAGTAATATTCCACAACACTTCCTTCTCCAGGTAAGCCTTCCACAATTTTTTCTCATATCCTATGTTAGAGTATCTGTGTTCCCTTTCTCCATAGCCTTGTCCCACCATGATCAGTTTTTATTTTCCAGATAACTGCACTTGCACCAGATTATATACTTGGTTCTAACGATTTGGATCTAGAACCCACAAATAAGAGAAATTATATTTCATTTGTATTTTAGGGTCTGTGTTGCCCCACTTGATATAATACTCTCTTATTCCATGTATTTATTCTAAAAACTATTTTCTATATTCTCTTGTAACAGAGTAACATGATTTAATAAAGATATTATGATCACAGACAATAGACTATATATTATGAAATAACTTTGTCACATTATATTAAAATTACCTAATATAAAAAATCTCTTTGATAAAGTACCTTACTTAGTAAGAATACTACCACTTTGCCATGTACTAAAATTGAATTTTTCTATAAAGAATGATATACACTTGCTTGGCATGTCTTCTGAGAAATACATAATCTGTAATTTCTTGTTTCAAGAATTCCTTACAAGAGATTCTCTCATAAGAATACTCAACCAGATGTGAAAACTAATAGAATTCTCCAGGGAGGCTTATCACAATCACAGCCCTTCAAAATTGCCATTATTCAAGTCTTTAATGATAAAAATAGAATGCACATCATTTAGGCAGAAAATAATAAGCAGCAATCCCTTAGAAACTTGGACTATGGGGATCTTACAGAAGAAGAAATTAATGATCCATGCACATGCAACAATGCTTAAAATTATATATATACAGGAAGATGCTAATATAATTGCAATAGAGGACTACTTAGAAGATAATAAGACTGTTGGGAAAGGTCAACTTTGCAAATAGGAAAGTTAAAACATTATTTTGGAATCAAGAGAAACTTTTAGACTGTCTCATATGAAAAAGTCATTCCCTTACAGCTTGACTGGAAAATTGATCTATGAGCTTTTTGGTGCCATATTTGCACCAATTTCCTGTCTAGTTTATCATGTAAAGTATAAGTAACAGTATGTCAAAGATGGCATCTATTTATTTTAATGACCCTTAATTTATTCAAGGACAAAACTGAAATATTGAAATGGATGTTAAAAGATAAAATAGCTTATGCAAATGAAACAAATTAAGGTGAGAACAAGATATCCCCTTGATTCCCTTCATTTTATATTTAAAAGTAACAAATCTAAAGTCATTTAGTAAAATACATTTCTAGCTTAATAAAATTCATACATAATTTTCACTTCCACATGACACTTCTTACATTCAATCAGTTTAATTTCTACAACCCTTGGGTGACATTTTAAATCCTCTGTGGCCCACTAAAAATGTCTATAAAATAAATCTAAGTGTTATATTCATTAAAATGTCAGGAATATTTTTCAGGTCCAAACAGAAGGACATATTTTTCAATTCATAATAATAATAATAATAATAATAATAATAATAATAATAATAACATAATTATCAGGAGGGAATAGTTAGCAACCATTTAAATATATAATTGTCTTAAATTATTCAAGTTATTTGTGCATAGCATCCTAAGAAGTAAAGTTATTTTGAAGTTCACTTCTAGGGAGCAAAATTATAACATGATAAAAATGCAAGAAGCTTATTTCATGCTTTACACATACATAGCTACAATTGTTTTGACAGGACACTTCAAATGTCATTAACATTGACAGACCATTATTGCATAGAAATTTAAAGTGCAGTCATTGTCTTCTACTTGGACCTTCACAATAGTGAGAAAACATAAGTGGAGAGCTTTATTTTGTAGCCATATTCTGATTTATCTATCTTTACATTTAGTCAAGTCTTTGAGTATCAATCTAATATTTCATCATCACCAGACTCTACTCCAGTGTGCACACAGGAGCTTTAAGGCTTATTTTCAACATCAGTGTTTGAGCCAAGCAGAAATACAGATCTCCTCATGAGCTATGCCCATAGGTTTGTTAGGAAAAGGACAGGATCAGTCTAAACACTGGTAAGCTGAACAAAGCCAGAAATTGCTGCTTCTGCCTAAAACATGGCAGATTGGCATTATTTACATTCTATCTGCCAAAAGACTAGACTGATTTAGCAGACACTTTTCCCTCTAGACCCTTTGCCAACTAATTGAGTTATATTTTGAAATAATTACAGTAATTAGGCTGACCAAAGTAGTCCATAAATGGGAAAATACTACAAAAATGATTATAAAAACACTGGAAATATTAAAGTGGAAGATTGAATTATATATTGTTCATATTAAATTCTTTTAAGACTTTTAAATTTAATACATTTAATATGTAAGTGTAAAGCCAAACAGAAAATCAAGTAAATATTTCTAATACAATTTTAAAAAGAAGAACATCTCTGCTATAGAGTAGGCAAAGCTACTAATCAGGGGGTGTCCTGGCTAGTTTTATGTTAACTTCACACAAGCTAGAGTCATCTAAGATGAGGAAACCTAAATTTTGAAAATGCCTCTGTAAATCTGGCTGTAGACAAGCAAAGGACATTTTCTTAACTAGCTATTGATGTGGAAAGGCCCAGGTCATTGTAGCAGATGCTCTAGCTAGGCAAGTGGTCATGAGGTGTATGCAAAGGAGGCTGAGGAAGCCATGAAGAGTAAGTCAGGGAGCAGCACTCTTTCATGACTTCAGTATCAGACAGCATCTCTGTGTTTCTGCCCTGACTTCCACAAATGACTGATTGTTACCTAGAAATTTACCCCAAATAAACCCTTTTCTACTTGCTTTTGAGACAACATTTCATTCTAGTATGCCTATCTAAGATAGGGTAGAAAGAAAAATATCTTATTGAACTAAATTGAAATTCAAAAACTGTCTAGTTTAGATTACAACAGACTGAAAACATAATTAGACTTTATATATGAATAAAGGATCCATCCATCTAAAGAATTCATTGAAACATACAAAAATGAAAGTCAACTAAATTTGAAGACAGTCCAAATATTTAAATAAGCAATTTACCAAAAGAAATGGACACATAATATATATTAAGAGCAAATGTGTATGAATAAACAACTTAAACATCACCAACAAACACATTATGAAAGAGCTCATGGACTCATGTCTATCCTAGATCTAGACAATAGACTATTTTGAAATACACCTAATCAAGAAGGTGAAGACATCTATGGTAAAAACATCAAACTGTGGAAAGAGATTAAGAATGACACTAAAAAATAGAATTGCATTCCATGTTTATAAATCAGTAGAATAAATATTGTGTAAATGACTATCTTACCAAAAACAATTTATATTCAATTTAATTCTAATAAAAAGACCCATAACATTTATCTTCACATAAATAGAAAAAATATAAAATTCATATAGAACTAAAAAAGACTCCAGAGAGTCAAAACAATCTTGATAAAAATCAATACTACCAGACATTCCAAATTTCAAGATATATTATAAAGCTATAGTAATAAAAACAATATGGTATGAATATACACACAAAAGATACATAGACCAATGGAGTAAAACAGGAGACAAAATTATAAGTAATTATAACTATGGTCTTTAGATATTTGACAAAGAGGCTGTCTTAGTTAGGTTTTCTAACTGTAAGGAGAAACCATGACCATAGCAACTCTTATAAATGAAAATATTTAACTGGGGTTGGCTACTGTTCAGAGGTTTAATCCATTATCATCATGGAGCGAAGCAATGCAGCATTCAGGCAGACATAGTGCTAGAGAGGTAACTCAGAGTTCTTATATCTTGACTCACAGGTAACAGGAAGTGGTCTGCCTCACTGGGTATGGTTTGAGTATATAAGGGACCTCAAAGCCTCTCTCTGCTGTGGCATACTTCCTCCAACAAAACCACACCAATGCCAAAAATGCAACATCTCCAACTAATACTACTCTTTTGGGAGCTATTCTATTTCAAATCAACATATAGAAAAACAGTATCTTCAAAAGTGATCTAGGGGATCCTAGACATGTAAAAGAATAAAATTAGAAACACATTTATTTAAGTGCATAAAACTTAGCTCTAAGTGGTTCAAAGACCTCAACCTGAAAACTGAAATTCGAAAACTGCTAGGAAAATAAAAACATATGATAAGATATGGTATAATAGAAATTTTATTAATAGAACTTCATTTGCCCTGTAATTAAGGTCAACAATTGGTAAGTGGGTCCTTATAAAACCATAAAAACTGTTGTACACTAAGGAAATAATCAATCAAGTGAAGAACACGTCCACAGAATGGGAGAGAAGTTTTACCAGCTCCACATCTGACAGAGGGATAAAGCCCAGAATATACAAAGTGATATGGGATTTCCGTATGTATTCTGTGATTACCGATAATAAATACAGAACTGCTTTGAGCCTATAGCAGAGCAGGGCAGGGCAGAGCAGATCTAGGCAGGGTGGATAGACTGAATGCGGGGAAAAAGAAGAGCAGAGAAAGAGAGAAGCCATGGAGCAACTGCCGGAGACAGATGTGCTGAAACTTTAGCCTGTAAGCCATAGCCACGTGGTCATATACAGATTAATAGAACTGGATTAAATCAATATTTAAGGGTTTGCCAATAAGAAGCTAGAGCTAATGGGTCAAGCAGTGATTTTATTAAGTCTGTGTGATTACTTCTGGGCTATGCAGAAGGGAACCAACAAGCTGCTCTCTCCTACAACAAAGAGCTCAAAAAACAAAGAGTCTGGGAAACAAATGGCCCAATTAGGTTATGGAGTAGGTATCTAAACTGAGTTCTGAATGGAAGAAACAAAAATGACTAAGAAATACCTCAAAAAGTATTCCTCTTTCTTAACAATTAAGGAAATATGCATAAAGAAAAAAACAGCTAGGTTTTATTCTAGCCCAGTCAGAATGACTAAAATCAACAAAACAACAACAAATACTGGCTAGGAAAGGGTAATGCTCATTCACCCATGTCAATTGAGATGGCTACTCTGGAAATCAGCATGGGAAATCCTTTAAAAACTAAATATAAATAACCATAAACCCTAGATATACCGCTACTTCTCATATGTCCAAATAGCTCAACAATATACTATGATGTGTGATATTTTATTCTTTTGACTTTTTGAGGGACCTACCACTCCAAAATAAATCACACACAGAATCTTACTCTTGGTTATGAATGCCCAGCCTTAGCTTGGCATATTTCTTACCAGCTTTTTAAAAATTATCCAGACTGCTTTTTGGCTGTGGGTTTTTATCTTTCTCTATTCCTACATATCCCTCTTTTCTTCGTTCATCATGGCTTGCTGTGCAGCTGGGGGGGCTGGCCCCTTGATGTCCACCTCTTCTTGGTGTCTTGCTCCTCCTCTTCCTCAGTTCACCTTTCATTAATGCTTTCTGCCTGCAGCCCACCCATTCTTGTTCCTGCCTTGCTATTTTCCATTCATTCTTTATTAGCAAATTCAGGAGTTTGAGACAGGCACAGTAACACAGCTTCACAGAGTTAAACAATTGTAGCATAAACAAAACTCACACACCTGAAAATAATATTCCCCAACATTATTACATGAAGACTTGCTCAGAGATGTCACCCATTCACAATAACTAGAAAATGGAAATGACCTTAATGTTATTCAAGCATTGTATATATAATGAAACTGTGATACGTACTCTATGGAATCGCTTTCATTCATATAGGAGAATGAAAATAAATGTGCAGGTAAATGTATGGAACTGGAAAAGATCATATTGAGTAAAATAAAACACAACCCAAGAGACAAATGCCACAAGTTTCCGCTCAACTGAGGCTCCAAGTTCAGATACTTCAGATGTCAGTACATATACTAGAATAACTATGGAAATCAGGTAAGTAAAAAGGGGACACTGCTGGAAAAGGGACGGGGGGCATTAGAAAGGGACTAGGATAATGCAAGTGATCTGATCAGGAAAATGGGGAAATGGTGGCAATGATTCTAGTGAAGGAGAGGGAAAGAGGAGGATAAAATAGCATTAAGAATGTCTGAAAAAGTCATAAGTATTCATGTTACTGTCTACTTAAAGAACTAAAATACATGTAAGTCTGAGTATAAATATACATGTAAGGTTTAAATGATGTTTTTTTCAAGTGGACAATTGCTTCCTCCATGAGTCAATACCATCTATCACAAACTCCAATACCAGGCAAATGACATATGATCATTTTCATGTGCAGTTTCTAGCTCTCATTCTTCAGATATAAGTATATAATGTGGAATATAAGTAGGAACTAGGAAGCTATAAGGAAACATGAGGTGAGGACTCAAGAGGGTATAGGTTGCATTATGGAGGAAAAGAGAAAAATTTAGAGAGGAATGGATGGAGGTCGATATAGTAGAAGAAAGAAGAATGATGGACTAACAAAACAAATAATGGTTGATAAAGCCTTAAGGAATAATATTTTATTATATTTGCCTAAATTATATGCAATTCAGATAAGTGAATATATGTATATAAATGAAGCAATGTTGGACTCTGACAATGGGTCCCCAAGAACCATACTCTAAAAAACTAACAATACCTTTCATGAGAAACCCCCTTCTGATTGGATGTTCAGAGCAGTTCACACAACTCCCAAGACAATGTACGTCACTGCCTTGCTCTTGTATGCCTCTTATGGGTTGAACATAAGCTTCTATTGCTGAAGATATGGAACTCTTAGGACACAGGATTCAAACTATTGATGTTGGATCTGTCTTAAAGCCACGTTCTGCAATCTAACTTCCATGATACCAGAAGGTGAGCTGCCAATGAAGAGAAGCAATGAATAGTCCTATCCAACCTCAAATTCTACGAACTTCAACAATGAGCAGCAAGGTAAGAGATCCATAATGGGACCCACGTGTTGGTGCTACTAGAAGCTTGGTCAATTACATAGAACTATTGTGGCCATATTCTTAGGAGATAAAACACTACAGCAAATTGGCTAGGCCAGCATAATTCCTTATTTACATTCTAAATTTTATCCTTCTACACATAGACACCAAAGACATTTTTCTCTATAGCAAATGGCAACCAGTAAAGAAAACAGCAGCTGAACACAGTACACAGATAATTAGATTGTTAGGCAAAAAGGCACAATGGATACATCTCCAGCACAGTTGCTGCATTTGAGGCTCAGGGGCATCACAGAAAGGGTGGCAGAAAAAATGGTAATAAGCCAGAATACCAGGAAATCTACTGTGTGGCTGCTTCTCTTAGAACGAACTGCATAAACAAGACCTGAACAGTAAAATATCACAAAGTCATTAGTTATGCTAATGTGTAAGAGGAGAAATCTCATGGGTGTTCCACCTTCAGACAAAGAACTACAGGCAACTGGTGACTTGAGAAAGAGAGAATTAGCCTTTCCCAGGACTGAGACCCTTGATTAGTTAACAAATACAAGGTTGTCATCTCTAAAACCATATACTGACAAACAATAAAAATGAGTGTGTATCTGCACACACACA
>JAQHUG010000743.1:212160-225281 GCA_028555095.1 Dicrostonyx torquatus | reverse complement strand
CGTTTATTTAAAATATAATTGACAGAATACAGACCATTCTCCCACACCACTTCCTCAACTGTGACTTCCCCCACTCTCCAAAACAGAAAGAGATGCTGCTTGTTGTTAGGGTGACATAAATCCATTTCATTTGTATCCTGACAACTTCCATGTTTCTCTCACAGGACTGCAGATTACCGAAGGAAGACTTAAGGTACTCAACACTAGGCTAGGTTTAAAGGGTATGATATGATGGAAAGATATAACCCTGCTCCCCTGATTTAGATTGGGTAACAGCCTTCAGAATGGGGGTGGGTGTAGAACTGCCTAGGCCATCATTGAAGAACACCTTTGGGTGTGTGGATGCAGATGTTTCTGGAGAGACTCAAATGAGAGGAGAAGACTTACACTCAAGTGGGTGTCATTGTTCCGTGAGCTGGGAACCCAGAATAAAAGGGAAAGAAGGAGAAAGCCAGCTGGGCACCACAAGTGTCTCAGTTTCATGACCCACCCAGGTGTGAGCTGTAGCCTCAGGCTGCTGCCACCACAGCTTCCAGCCACTGCTGCCTCCTTGCTTTCTCCACCATGGACAGTAACATCAAACTGAAAACCTGAAGAAGTCCCTCCTCCCTCAGGTCACAACAATAAGAAGAGAAACAAATACCTAGTGGTACCCTGGGCTCCACCACTGTTGAAGCTGAAACCACTAAGGACAATGGTATGGACTTTCCCCAGGGTCACCCAGGTGTCACGGTCCTGTGACACAACCAGAACTCCTAGTTCCACATGTGGGTTCCTTGAGGCTCATTCTATAAGGCATTTCTCAAGTCCTGTGAGATTTGTGTTAAAGGCATCAAGACTTTCCTCTTCCTGTAAGCAAATATGCCACACCCTGCAGCAAAGTCCATGTTGCTGTTCGGTGAGCCCTGCTCATAGGTGTATTTTCCTCTTCCTGATAATTCAGGGCTAAATCAGGATGAGTCTTTTCACCTTCTCCCCAGTTCTACTGATGTGTGGGCATATATAACTGGCATAACTGAAGAAGAACCACTCATCTGCTGGCCTTCTCCCTCGGTCTACAGACCAAGAAAATGACCTGAAGTTGAAAAGAAGAAACTTGAGGTAGGATAGTAAGAGAGCTATTTTGGGGAGGGCTCAGACAAGAATTGGGTAGGAGAAGGTACTTCCTTCTTTGGGTCATCCTTGGAAGTTGTTTAAAAGAAAGGGACAATGTAGCCTCAAGTACTGTTATATGCTCCATCTGTCTGTTTCTGTCTGTCTGTCTCTCTCTGTTTCTGTTTCTCGCTGTGTCTCACTGTCTCTGTCTCTCTCCTGTTCTCTTTCTCTTTCATCTTGACAGCACTGAAGTCTTGGAAAACTTGGTGGTAAATAAAAAGTTGATCACACGGTTCTGCATTAAGTGTTTGGTGATACCAAACAATAGCAGTGAACCCTATAGAGTCACAGGATAGGAGGGACACATAAACCTCTTGCTGAGTTCTTCTCATCAGCCACACGGTAGAGAGGACTGTCTGCTTGTCCTTGATAGTTTACTTCTGGCCATGACACCATGGCCTAAAGTTTAGCTTTGAACTGTAAAAAGATTCCACAGAAAACTCACAAAACAGAATTGAGGTTTGGACCACCTGCTTCCTCTAGTCGTATGAGAAATAAAGAATAACTTTAAGTTTAGAAAATACTGAACTGTTTCTGAAATTCCTGCCAGGTTGAGCTTCTTACAGCCCAGGCTCTGCCCTCTTTGATCCAGTGGGACCTGAAGTCCAGGTCTGAGTCCACTCTCTCCTGCTCCAGATCAGCTCCACTGATCCCTCTCACCTGGGACTCTCTGGCCTGCAAATGACCCAGTGGAGGGGCTGGTGAGGTGGGGGCCATGGTTACTCTGTACAAGGACAGTGAGGAGGACATCTGTCCCATCTGCCTGGATCCCGTGAAGGAGGCTGTGAGGACGGACTGCGGCCACCTCTTCTGCCGAATGTGCCTGAGCCAGCACATGGATAAGGCCTCAGTCCCTGGGGTCCTCAGCTGCCCAGTGTGCAGGAAGCCCTACTCTGAGGGGGTCCTTGGGGACGGTTATATCTGCTTCAGCCACCAGAAGAGGGTGTGCATGTTCTGTGAGGCAAGCAGACATCTCCTGTGTGTGGAATGCCTCAAGTCCCCGGAACACCAGTCTCACACTGAGCTCTCCATTGAAAATGCCATCAGCCACTACAAGGTAAGGCTGTGTCACCCCCTCCTGCCCCTGCCATTAGCTCCACAAGTTACTGCTTCTAAGCCTGGCTCCTCACAGAGGCTGTGACTGACACCTTCCTTTGAGTCTTCTTCATCAACCAACTTGAAGCCCTGGTCTTTGTTTTCTGTATGCCTCGCTGCTAATATCAGGGTTTCCAGGGCTCTGTGTGTCTATCTAGGTGATCCTGCCATTGTGATGTCAAAGTCCCAGGAAGCATGGGCCACTGTGTTTGCTCCAGGTGTATAGATAGAATCTATACTAGATAATAAGAACCACTTCTGGACCAAGATGATACGGTTCCCTGGGTGGATGGTTCTGAAACCCAGTCTAGACATGCAATCAAGATTTATGTGTGCTAACAGCTACCTTTCAGAGATTTGAAATCTGAAAACATCACATCCTGTATCTCCCTTTCCTTCCTTTACTGATTATGATTGTTGTTTCTTGCTTTCTTTTTTTTTTTCTAAAATTGATCCATACTTTTGACAGTAAATCAGGCAACACCTAAAGATTAAATAGCAAAACTAAAAATCTTGCCTCTGGGATAAGGGATAGTTGAGGGTGAAGGAGACTGTCACCAAGCCCTTCTCTTAATTCAATCTCTGGTACCCACATGGTAGGATGGGATTAGCTCCCACTGACTGTCCACTAACCAAGATCCATGGTGTGTGCCCCCTTCCAAATAAATAAATGTGGTAAACATAATAATGAATCTTTCTTCCTGTCTTTCCTCATTCTGAGACAGAGACAGACACTAGACATGTAGCCCAGTGGAAGAGTCCCTGCCTGGCATAGATGAAGCCATGGATTCAATTCCCAGTACTTAGAAAAATAAAACAATAAGTGCATAAAGCACTCTATTCATTTATGTATTTTTGTGTGCACATGTGATGTGGTGGGGGTGTGCCATGGCATGCACATGGCAGCCAGAACTTTGTGAAGTCAGTTCTCTCCCTGTACCATGTGGGTTGTCAGTCTTGGTGGCAAGTGCCTTTACCCACTGAGTCATCTTTCTGGCTCCCTCATTTTTAAAAAAAAAAAACTGTATCTTGTTTTTAATCATCTAAAAATATGTTTTGGACATTTCCCCACTTTTTCCATTAGTCCATCCAGATCTCCTGAACATCTTTCAACAACTGCATTCTGTCCAATTCTACGAATAAATCACAAGTTAGGAAACTGGGTTATACTCAGGTATTGTTTTTAGGTTACACAGAATGTATGATGATATCTTTTTAGTATGTATTCTGGAGAAGTTGAAATACCCAAGATATTTTGGTTAAAATGTAGGCTAGAAAACTAGCTTTACCTTCTCTAAGTTATAGTAAATTGTCCCACTACCGTTTATTGAAGGTACCACATAGATCCTGTCCTGTTCTATTACTCTGTATGTTCCTGCCGATGTGTCAAAGTTCCTCCTCTTCCTTCTCATCTTGCTCCTCCCTTTGCTTTTTCCTCTCTCCCTCTTGCTTCTTCCTCCCATAGTACTAAGGATAAAGATTGAACCTAGGGTCTTGCATATGCAAAGCAATCCTGCTATGCTAATATACAGTGTTCTTTTTTACTTTTTATTTTAAGACTGAATCTTACTTTTGATTCCCATGCTGCAAGCCTACAGAGCAACTAAGATTGCAGGCAGATGCCACCAGAACCACCATGTTAAACCACTTTAAGAATTGTACATTTTTAATATGCGCAAACACAGTTGTTTTTTTCTTTGTAAAATTTAATTTATTTTTATTTTATGTGCACGTATGAATATATGTGTTTCGTATGCATAGTACCCGAGGAGGCCTGAAGAGGTCATTGGACTCCCTGGAACTAGAGTCACCAGCAATTACGAGGTTTCAGGTCCTCTGCAGGAGCAGCCAGTGCTCTTAACCACCGATCTATCTCTCCAGTCCCATGGTTTGTGTTCCTTGAGGATTATAATCTGTAGTCCCAGCTAGAACTAGCTGTAATTGATGGCAATCCTCCTGCCTTAGCCTGCTGAGTGCTGGGATTACAAACATACAGTACCACGTTTAACTTTTCTTTTCCCATTGTTTTCCCCCTGCCCAAAACTTCTTGCTAGGCTGCATCTTCCTCTTTCCAAACATTAGTCCTTTCTTTTCTCTTCCTTTCTTTTCAAAACTATCTTTAAAAAATAGTGGTAGGGTTTGAACTCAAGGCCTCACGTAGACGAGGATGTGTTCTTTCCCTCGGCTGTACCTCCACCCCACCCTTGGCATCTTCTTGCCAGTTGTTCTGAAGATTAATGAGTCCAAGGCATACCTTCTGCACCAGCTAATCTGCTAGAGAATCCTGTGTCATCTGGGGACGTTTAAATGGAACAGTTCTGAGATTTCCTCATGATGTCATGTCTCCTGTTGAGTGGCCTCACTCATCCTGTCCTGACACCTCCACGCTGCGGCTGAGGCCTCACCTCTAGGAACCCACTCCCTATCACCTCGAGCCCCTCCGCTTCAGAAGTCGTGAGCAAGCACCTACAGTCAACAGTCACTTGGCTTCTGTCTGTCTCTGTTCTCAGCCAGACCTACACATTATGCCTGTGAATGAGAATCACTGTGGCCCGGCAGATACAAAGTTTAAGTGCTTGAAGCTTCAGGGATGCTGTGATAGAAGCCAAAGCTGACCCCCACCCCGCCCCCAAGACCTGTTTCCCTGTCAGGTCTTCCTATCAATAATGGAGGTTGGATTATCTCTCTCTCTTTTTCTCTTCGTGGTGTTGAGGTTTGAACCCAGGACCCGACACATACCACACAAAGGTTCTATCAGTGAACTACTGTTGTAAGAGGTGCAGGTTGAGTTCCCAGCACCTGAGAGGAGCGCGGCCGTTTGTTCCCAGTGCCTGACTCCCGGCCATGGTCACACGGCTAGCTTATACCCGAAATGATTACACACAAACTGTATTCATTTAAATACTGCCTGGCCCATTATCTCTAGCCTTTGATTGGCTAACTCTTACATCTTACTTTAACCCATTTCTAAAAATCTGTGTGTCACCACGAGGTGATGGCTTACCGGGGAAGATTCTAACCTACATTCATCTCAGGCCGGAGAATCATGCCATCTCTGGCAGTGCCTTCTCTCTCACAGCCTTCCATTCTGTCTACTCTGCCCACCTAAGGGCTGTCCTATCCTACAGGCCAGGCAGTCTCTTTATTTAACCAATGAATGCACAGAAATACAGAAAGACCCTCCTACACCAAACTACTTCCTTAGTCCTGAAGGGTAAATTTCCAAAGTCTTTCAGACACTTGGTCTTCAAAGAACATCGCCATTGTCTGGAAAGAGAAATAAGGGAGACTAAGTTGGAACTGAATGGAGAGAATGATTCAGAAAGCTGAAAGGACGATGGTCTACTGAGTTCTGTACCTACTGAGTGCAGTCTTACAGCAGAGGGGGTGGGACTTCCCACCGCTGTGAGTCAGGAGATAGAGGATAGGTAGGTCTCCATCCTTGAATGACTGACTCAGTTTGTATTCTCTGTAAGGTGTCACCAGACATTGGGAGGAAGTACAAAGGTGATTCACGACTACTGACTTCAAGTCCGTATTGAAGTAATAAGAGGAAGTGTAGAAAAATAAATAAGAATATTTGCTCATGTAAGGAAAACATACATACGTAAAAGAATTGATGACAAATATAACCAGCTACACTTATTAGAAAGAGAGACAAGCAACTGGAAGAACAACAGTGTTTATGATCTAAGAAGAATAACGGCGTGATCAACAACCAGAGCCTAACAGGAAGGGACATTGAAGCTACACCAGGACCAAGACTGGGTGTGGGGAACATGAGGAAGCTAAGCCTAGAGAAGTGCTGTTACATTTGGAGGAGTTATAATCAGGGCCTGTTTAAAATTGCTTTAATTACTTTTTTATGTTAGCACACAAAGTAATGGTTTGAGGCCAGGAGTGGTGCTGCACATCTTTAGCCCCAGCACCTGGAGGCAGAGGCAGGCTGACCTCTAAATCCTAGACTCGTAGGGGCTATATAGTGAAACCCTATAAATAAAAGTGTTGAAATAAAACAACAACACACACACGCATGCACGCATGCGCGCGCGCACACGCGCGCGCGCGCACACGAGCACGCAGGGCTGGGAGGCTTAGTGGTTAGGAGGAGTATTGCTCTTTCAGAAGACCTGAGTTTGGTTCTCAGCACCCACAGCAGGGGGCTCAGAACTCTATCTCCATGGGATCTGGTGCCTTTTCTGGGCTCCTTGGGGACCCACACATGTGCATATATCCACACACAAACACACACTCGTACACATAATTCAAAATAAAAATAAATGTTTAAATATGTACCTAAAAGCAGAGGATTTTATCTTAATCATTTTAAATGTGGTCAATAATACAACTGCATTGTCCCAATCTTGTTTCATGCATTTAGAGTTATTGGCATTGTGTGTGTGTGTGTGTGTGTGTGTGTGTGTGTGTGTGTGTCTTTGAAAGTCAGAAAAGAGGAGGGTGCTCGGTTCCCTAAAACTGGAGATACAGCAGTTGTGAGCTGTCTACTGTGGGTGCTGGGAACAGAACTCAGGTCTCCTGAAGGCCAGCAACAGCCCTTAACTGCTGAGCCATGCCCCCAAAATTGCTGTGTTCTGTTTTCTGAAACAGGGTCTCAATAAATAGTCCTGGCTGACCTGGAACTCACTGTGTAAACCAGGTTGGCCTCAAACTCAGAGGTCCAGCTGCTGGGGTTAAAGGTGAACAGCGCCATGCCTGGTCTTGGTGTTTGTTCTTAGCCTCACCCAAGGACCCGCTGTGGCTTCCCTGAGATACTGCCTCAAACACCTGTGTCTGTCTCTAGGAAAGACTCACCCGCAGGAGCAGAAAGCTCAGAAAGGACCTGGGGGAGCTTCAAAGGCTTAAAGCTCAGGAAGAGGAGATGCTGCATGCTCCGCAGGTGGGTGTCTCAGTCCCAGGGACGACCTAGAGTCCGGAAGGACCTCTTCTTTTGTTGTGGGCAGCTGTTCCTGGAGCAGCCTGCTGTGGAATTACGGTCATGTAGGCTGAAAACCGGGGTTTGGGGCTTGGCTCTGAGATTGGTGAACAGAATGACTAGGGACGTGTGAGCCTTCTGACCTCCGTACATCTCTTTTCTTAAGGAAAAGCACCCGTTCTCCCAGGTACGTGGTGAGAGTTAAGAGAGTTGAAATTACCACACAATCTTGTCCTTACAATCACTTTTCTATCCCTCTCGCTTAGGTGAGCTCTCTCCTCACTTACAGGGCTAAAGGCAGGCACCAAAAGAACATAGCTGAGGTGTGTGTGTGTGTGTGTGTGTGTGTGTGTGTGTGTGTGTGTGTGTGTGTTCCACCATGGCAGGACCTATTATCTGTAGATGTGCTCGGCACTATGAGATGGGAAGGGAGGTGCTTTGTGAAGAGTCCAGTTGCTTCTGCAGTACAATGGCTGGTGAAGTAAGAACGTGAAGGAAGAGGACTAGACGTCAATATTCCCACCTAGCTGTTCAGTGCGTAGAGATCCAGGGGCCTCTATCATCAAATCTCAGGGTAGCTCCTCTTCTGTGGTTCCAGGTGGATTGGGAGAGATACAGGCTAGGAGCTGAGTTGCAGAGCCAAGATCAAACCACGGAACAGCTGGAGGCCCTACCACAGCATCGTCTGGACCAACAAGAGGACCAGCCAGAAGAGGCGGTCAAGATCTTTCACTTCTCTGAGGCAGTAGCACAGCTCAGCATCCTGGTTTCTGACCTGGAAAGAATGGCCAAGGAACTGGATGCTAACACTTTGAAGGTGTACTTCCTAAGGCACCCCCAAATTCAGGGAGGGATTCTTGGAATAGTAAAGAGCCTGCCTGCAGGTCCCTTCTGGGAGGTGTAAGGGGACGTGGTCCTGGGATATGTGATAATATGTGATAAGTGTATGTATGTGTTTGTGTGTGTTGAGAGTGGCTAATACAGGGCCACACCATGACACCACAGAATGAGGAGCAGAAGAAAGGGGTTATGCCCACTTGCTTTCATGGTGGACATGCAGACTGACCTTCAGGCGTGAGCTAGGATGGGCATTCAGGGGCAAGAATATAGTAACTGACTGTGATTGTCACCTTTTCTCTCCCAGGATGCCAGTGACTTACTGGACAGGTATGACCTCCTCTCCCTCTGTCCCACACTTGAAGACACATGCGGATCCACGTGGCATAGATGTGCATATGGGCTAAATTAAAGTCAAGGAGACATACTTAGTACTTTCACATGACATGGGCAGTGGAAGATCCAGTGGAATATATATGAATGTGTGAATGGTTTCTTTGTTTTTAGGAGTGCGCCCCAGAAATTAGAAGGACTCCTTTCTCATCTTCCTCCGGTTGGTCCAAACCTCAGTTAGTTCTCCTGGTGTGTTCTCTCCTGATGCCTTAACTTCTGACACCCGGACACAGTCTCCTTCCTAAGCCAGGCTTGAGCTTGTGGCTCCTTGTGGCTAGGCGTTTCAGATCTCCATCATGTCCAGGGCCATTTGCGCAATCTCCGCATTACCTGTGAACTGCTGGTACCACCTGCTGGTCCACTGTCTCGTGTGAGCATCCAAGCGTCCGGACAACACGGGTCATCAGAGTAAGGCCACTTCAGCGTACAGATGTTGGCAGGTTTATTGGAGTGATATTCCTTCTGACTCAGATAAAACCTGCTGTCTGTACTGTCCGCATGGCTTGTTCATTACAACTGCTGCAAACAGACCCAAGGGTGATGTCTACAGTCCTCACCCTCATGGTCATGTACATATGTAACCTTGTCCCGCGTGTGAGTGGCATCTGTGACTTGCTTCTCATCAGAGGGATACCGCAGAGGTGATGAAGGTTGCTGGAGCGACCATATCTCCTTCCCCTGGACTCTTGCTAATTGATGCCATCTAGAGACTCTTCTTGCTAAAGTAAGCGGCGCTGAGGGGAAAGATATGTGGGCGGCTCCTAGTTCCCTAGAACAGCCTACATCTTCCAGCTGACAGGAATCAGGGGGCCTGGGTCTTAGGGTCGCAAGAGAATGAATTCTCTAACACTGTGAGCAATGCTGGAAGTAAATCCTTCTTCTGGGAACTGGTAGTGCCCCAACTTCTTACCCTGCCGTAGTTTCCGTAAGGCCTGAAAAATGGTAGAAAAATTCCTTTTTTCCCCCTTATTTCTGTATCTGTTTTTATAATAAACTTTTGTAACATGAGGGCTGGCTCATTGGGGTTTCTGTCCCGCCCAGTACCCCACAGCTGGCAAGCCCCAAAGAAAATCACAGAGAGTCTACATTAGGTTATAAGCTGATTGGCCCATTAGCTCAGTCTTCCTACCAGCTCCTGCAACTTATATTAACCCATTGTTCCCATCCATGCCAGGTACATGGCCGGTACCATTTCTCAGTGAGGCAGCTTACATCCTGCTTCTGAGATGGACTGCACAGGAATGCCAGGGAAGCTTCCTGCTTCCCAAATTCTCCTGTTCTCACCTCTACTTCCTGTCTGGTTTTCCCGCCTATACTCCCTGCCTGGCCAATCAGCGTTTATTTAAAACATGATTGACAGAATACAGACAGTTCTCCCGCACCAAACTTTCCTACTTAAAACTAACTGGGATGGGTCTCTCTTCTTTGCAATAGAAAGCTTTTACAGCATAAGTAGGGAAAGGCGGGAGTTAAACCTGTGCCTGTCGGGTGAAGTGTGTGAAGCTTCTCTAGGGTCTGGTAGAGAGAAATTGGGAGCCTGGAGCTTTTACACAGATTGCAGCTCTTCTGGGGGAAGCACGTGGAGTCTGACTCTAACAAGAACAACCTGGAGGTTCACCGGTCACCTCGCTGGGAGGTCATCCAGTCTACCTCCTTTAGCAGGGAGTAAGCTTCAAGGTGCCCTAAGGAGGAGCATACGCTGGCGGCTTAAAGGGAGTATATCCGCTCGCTCAAAGGTTTCCTTCTC
The DNA here is from genome assembly GCA_028555095.1 of Dicrostonyx torquatus. NCBI lineage: Eukaryota > Metazoa > Chordata > Mammalia > Rodentia > Cricetidae > Dicrostonyx > Dicrostonyx torquatus. The sequence continues at coordinate 215,121 of JAQHUG010000743.1, read as the reverse complement.
AGTTTAAGAAATACAAAAATTCTCTTTCGGAATGGCGGTCAGTTGTAGTGAGCATCAAAACACTCACCCAGGGCCAACGACCACCAGTTTCCAAACAAAACAGTTTGGAAAAAGTGTTTAAGAGATCAGAAGCCGGACATGGATCGTAAAGTCCTGGCTGTGTGATGATGGATAAGCAAATAATCAAATTTCACCGGGACTCAGCTCTCCCCTCCTTTTCCTTCTCCTTCGCCCCACCCCTATCCCACTCTTTTTCTTTCCTTCCCCTTCAACAGGGATTAATGCACGTCAGGCTAGCATCAAATTTGCTGTCTTACTGTGAGGCAGAGGCTGACCTCAAATTCCTGATCTTCCTGCTTCTACCTACTGAGTCATACAGACAATACCACACAGCTGCCTCCTTTGTGCGGACCAGTGAGATGGCTCGGTAAATAAAACGCTCACTGAGTAAGCATGGAGCCTGGAGTTCGGAACCCCAGAACACATTTCAAAGCTGAGTAGCTGCCCATGATCTTAGCTCTCGCAGGAAAAAGTCAGAACCCCCAAATCAACTAGCAAGCTAGACTAACCAGAACCGGTGAGCTCGGAGTTCAGCAAGAGACCCTAGCAAATAAGAAAAGTAGAGGATGATTGAGAAAGACATCTGGCATCGGCCTCAGGGCCCACACATACAAGCACACATATGTGTACTTGAAACCATACACATGTGTACCCACACATATAGCCATGCATACACATATACAAAGCACACATACAAAAAAGAAAAGAAAAATGGGAATATATAGAATATATCTCACAGAGTTACCAAAATAAGTACCATAAGGGACATGATGCCTTACAGCAGGAAGGGAACTTCATATACCTTAGAGGTTCATGGTCGTTTTAAATACTCAAGTAAAACTAGTACAAAAAAACAGAAACATATAGTCTATTTTTTAGTAGAACGTGAGGCTTAGGGCCTGTGGGTGTGTTTAGCATTATATACACACCTGCACACGCTCTTATTTTCCAAACATATATTTTATAGGGTATATTGATCACCCTGGAGAAACTCAGTACTCTCTGATCTCTAGCCCCTAACTGTGAGGCCTTTTCTATCTGCTGAGTGGAGAACAGACGTTGGCATCTGAAAGCAATTCCAAGCCTGGGCACACGGTGCCTGGTGGCCTCTCCCTTAGAGCTGCACCATGGCTGGTTTGTTCCCTCACAGATGCAGTTCATGACTGAGTTAGGTAAACAGCAAGAATGTTAAAACGGCTGTCGCCAAAGGGCAGGCTTGGGTGGAATGAAGTGTAGAGCCAATAAGGACTAGAAAATTCATCGTAGCCACCCTATAAAACTAAGAAAAGGTTTTTATGATGGGTAAATTTTAAAATACCACTTTGAGATGGTGGATATAATTTTCCAGGTTGTAGGCACCCATTACTGGTTGCCACCCAGGCCCCCAAATCGTTTCCAAGGAGGGACCATTTCTGGAGTTCTCCAGACCCCACATGACCACAACATCCCACCTCTACGCAGCTTCTTGTATGCCACAGAATTCTCCCCTTCAGACCGGTTCTTTAATCCCCAGTCTTGCAGGACAGCTGCCTCATTCCACAGAGGTCACCTTCTGTCTGGTTCTAGTATATTTCAGCTTGTTAGTCTAAAGGTGATGGAGCATCCGAATCATCCCCATCATCCTCCCAGGATCCTCCCACCCCAGCACAAGAGTGCAGATGTTGCTGCTTCTGTTCCACCAACTGAGCTGTTTGTAACTAATTCTCTATCATCTCCTTCTTGATTCTAGCTGGTGATCAACTGGTTAGGAAGACAGCTTCCCCAGGGGGTGAGCGTAGTCCTTGAATTATGGTTTATGACCATAACCACTATGTGGGTCCCTTTCCCTCTCAGCCTGTTGGTCACGAGATCGAGAGGGGAAAGAGGCAGAGTGGGTGACAGAAAGCTTTGTACGTGGTCCATGAGCCCGAATGGACACAGCTCTCCAGGAGAGAGTTTTCGGTGAATTGGCTCAATTTTATTACAGAGTATAAGGAATATAGGATTGGGGAGCCTGGGGACAAACCCTAATTTGCGTTCAGTGGCTTAGTCTGTGGCAGTAGGGTCCTATAGCGGAGCTCCTAAAGCAAGAATCTGTGCCAGGGGTCAAGCTAAAGAGGACTCAGGCGTCCGGTTTTAGAGACAGCTTTTCGATAAGATCAGTCCTCCAGGCTCAGCAGCGTTCTCCAGATAGCAGGTAGAAGCAGGAAGTTCTGCTGGAGGGAGGGCGTTCCGTGTTATTGAGATAAGTTGCTAGGCCAGGAGGAGGCTGAGACCTCTGACCAACCAGCACTGTCTTCCAACAGACCACCGTCCCCCTGACTGACCTTCACCTTAAACTGATACCAGGTGAAGGTAGTGGGTGGAATTGGATAGCCATGGTGCACGTCTGTCCACAAGGATGTGGAGATGAACCCAGTGCCTGAGGGAGGGCAAAGGCCAGGTCAGCCGGTTTTCTCCATTCCCTCTTCTTCCCCCTTTTCTCTCAACAAGTGCATCCTCTGAAAAACCATCCTGGTACCATATTCTCCCCGAAGACACGGCAGCATTCCCTCCTCTGAGCACCCATAATGCCTAGGGAGATTTCTGTCATGACAGCCACCACAAAGAGATTTTGTCTTTACTTCACTGTCTTCCCAGTGCTCCTTCATCTTCCTTTCCAGTTACCAACGGTTACTATGATTTTGTTCAGGGCTAGTATAGAAAAAAGAATGTTTCTTTTTTTTTTCTCCTTTTGAAAGGTTCCACATTTTATTACAGAACCAACTAACTAGCTGTTGTGGGACAAATGAAAGCAAACAAGGACCCCAATTTAAGCAGGACCAAATGTCAGACATTAACTAAGAACTGTCCACTAGCTGGTAGAACTGTTTGGGAAGGATTAGGAGGCGTGGCCTTGTTGGAGGAGGTGTGTCACTGAGG
>JAQHUG010000743.1:201407-211690 GCA_028555095.1 Dicrostonyx torquatus | reverse complement strand
CCTGGCTGCTTTTTTTCTTTCTTGTCAGGAATCACTTGATCCTGAAAGTCCTTTTTCGTAAGTTGGATCTAATTTTTATTATTATTATTTTTACTTGACGTTGAACAGACAGGGTCAAGACACCCAGCAACCCCAGTGAGTGTTGCTCACCCTGGTCTCACTGGGGACGAGACCCTAAAGACACATCTCCAAAAATGCACTGTGCCTGGTTCTAGACTCAGAGTCTCTCCTTGTTAAACCCGTCATAGATGACGCTCGTCCTTTGCCCTCCCCATGAGGAGGTAAGAAAGAAGGAGGGAAAATGGCATGCTTTGCACAACGGTGACAATATTGTGAGGGGTCTCCAGGACCGCTGGCCCTCATAGACCCCTACTTCCCAGACAGCTCCTAGTACAGCTTGCATACCTTGTCATTCCATTCTGCTTGGTAAGACATAGAAGACTGTCACCTTCAGACCTGTTGCTGAAGATGGGTTTGTCACTCTTGGTACACCAACCAGATGTAGCACCAGAGGTCAGTGTCACTGGCAGGCCCAGAGCCTGGACAGTCCAAAATGGCCGTGCCACTGCCAATGTCATTGCCTTTCATGTTGACCACTGGAAAATGGTGCCACTCCCTGTATTAGAGGTCCTTCCTGCTGGGACCGCCTAGGTCTGTAAGGACCAAGGTGTAGATAGAGTTTCCCGGGTCAAAGCCATCCCACGAGATGTGCTGAGCCTACGTGGGTGGGCATCAGCACTTTGCCCGGTTCATCCACCTCCACTTGGTGCTGGAGCCACTCGTCTGCCTCCTGCAGGATCAGCAGCTCAGCCCCCTGGCTGATGTCAGCCGGCATGGGGGTGGCGGAAGCCAAGGCACGCACTGGTCCTGAGACTCGTGGGAGAGGACGTGGTGAGAAGTCACGTTGGGTTATGGTGCATGACGGTAGAAGAAAACGTTTCTTTTTCAAACAATATTTTTATTTATTCTTTCGGGGTTTCGTTCACATATACAGTGTATTTTGATCATATCCACCCCTCCAAAATGTTTCTTGAAGACATGAATAAATTAATATTTTTAGAAGAAAGCAAATGAGGAGGTAAAGTGTTTTGCTTGAAGTCGTGTGGCTGGTTGATACAGGACTTCATCTGGGACCAGGTCTTTAGGTTTACAACCCAGCACTGTTTGTACATCTATGTCCATGCCTGCCCATTGACGACAATGGTGGGAACAGCCAGCGGCAGCCAAGGTCACAGATACCCTGACCATCTGATGGGCGCTGGGGAAAGACTTGAACACTGATGGGACTAAAGGTCCTACCACTTTGTCCCTTACTGACGCATGCCCTAGCAATTGTTTTTGTAAAAAAGTCATTTTTGTGCCTGGTCGTCCAGGCAAGGGTCAGCGCCCCAGGATGCTTGATTTCAGTCTTGTACTCAGAGGAGGGAAACTGCGCCTTCTCGGCAGCTCAGGGAAAAACTAGAGCCCCTGCCCCAGAGTCCGAACAAGGGAAAGATCTCCCGTGTGAAGGAGGCAGTGAAGGTATAGATGTGTTCATGGGTGACAGCGTTGATAAAGGTCACCCAGCCTACCTCGTAGTCAAGACACACCTGCACCTTTCGGGGTTGCTCCTCCAGGACCAGCCTTGTGGGGAAGGAACCCAGAGCTGAGACAAACCCCCAAGCCAGTCTCACGGCCCATATGCCCTCCTCCGGTCTCAGCCGCAGCTCTCCTTTCCGTCGGACGTCCTCTCTCACCACGCCTACAGTGCAGCTGCCTCCGTGGACCAAGTCAACGTTCACCACCCAAGTGTGTCTCCCTCCCGTAAAGCCACGTTGGGCCAGGACACAGGTGGCTCGGTCAAAACGCTGTGGAATATCTGGTGAATTCTGCCATTTGTAGGAGAACCGAGCCCTCCGGTGATCTTCAGACAGGAGGAGCTTGGGGTGGGAAGTCTGGGGGTCTAGAGAAATACGGGCTGTGGAAAGAAACATGCAATGGGTATGTCAGCGGATGTGCTGTGTCTTGCTAGGATGGCCTGAAAGCTTATTTGCTGTAGGAAGTCTTACAGCCAGTGGTTTCCCGCCCACTAGGGCGTGGCCTCCTATATTATATATATATAATATGCTGATGTAAGAGCTTGCTTCTGCTTCCCGCTGCTCTTTCTGGTTGCTGGATTTGGTTTCTGTTCTCCATTCAAGCAGAGGATTCTGATTTGTGAGTTTACCCCTAAATAAATAATGATCTATTTCTCAATTCTGAGCTAGTGTGGGATTTTCTAAAAAAAAAAAAGAAAAGAAAAGAAAAGAAAAGAAAAAAAGACTTATTCATTTATTATGTATACAACATTCCACGTATGCTTGCTGGCCAGAAGAGGGCGCCAGATCTCATTACAGATGGTTGGGAGCCTCCATGTGGTTGCTGGGAATTGAACTCAGGACCTCTGGAAGGACAGTCAGTGCTCTTAACCTCTGAGCCATCTCTCCAGCCCACTGTGGGATTTCTTTTAAGCGTCCTTCCACTCTTACTTCCATCCCTGCCTGCTAGTGTTAAACCGTCCTTGTGTACCAGAGCACGGGCATCACCAAGAAACGGGTTAGACCTACAGACTAAAAGTCTGCATCCTAAAAAAATGCCAAGGGGATGCATGTACAGGTTAAAGCCGGGAAAGTCAGTCACAAACAGTATACTGCCCTCACTTGTCTGTCATCCTCTAGAAAGCTATACAGCTCGTGGTGAGCAGTCGAGTCTCCTGTTGGTGAAGACAGGGGACTCCCTAATACCCAACCTGCCACACACGGGCACCCTCACAAACTGCCTCCTCATGCACAGGCCCCCTCTCACTACACCCTTACACACGGCCTCCCAGCTCCATCGTTTCCCTTGGGTATATACAACTTCTTTGTACCGGGAACACACTGATACTGACACACAGACACTTTTACACCTATCCTCTTCACAAACACTCTCACCCTTTCTCTCTCTCAGCTCACAGATGCCCTCACGTACAACCAGCCTCGTACGGCCTTACTCACACAGCCAATCATTCATCTGCACGCACATCTTCCCTTCCACAGAGCCACCGTTCCACACAGTCGCTCCCAGAGCCTTGTAGTCAGCCTCACCTCCCTTACACAGGCAGCCTTGCATGCAGCTACCTTCACAGCCTCCTTACACAATCCTCTCTCACACACTGCTTCCCTCGCCCGAGGCCAGCCTCCCGCAGCGTCTACACACAGTGTCCCTTCACACGTTACACACTCCACGCATACCCACACACAGCTTCTCTTTACACCCCCCTCATACGTGGTTGCCCTCACAGCCTTCCTCACGTACAGCCCTCATGACAGCCTCCTACATAGTCACCCTCCTGCACAGGCTCTCTTGTACACAGCCTTCCTCATACAACTACCTCTGCACACGGTGTCCTCCACACGCAGCGTCTTCATGCAAGGCACTCTTACACACCGGTACCTTACACATAGCCATTTGGCAGCTTCTTCACACACTGACACTCTTGCACAGCTGCCGTTACGACTAGCCTGCATCACACACAATTCTCCTCATACCGGCACACACACACGCACACCTCACACCCACAGTACCCCTTACACAAGCACCCTCACACACAGCCTCTTCCCTCACACACAGCATCCCTTTAAATAAGCATCCCCCATGCACAGACACTCTCATACACAGACTCCCTTACACACTCCCCACACGTGTGTCCACCATCACACACAGCAACTCCTATGCACAGCCTTCCCCTCCTGAGCGCCTTCCTTACCCACAGCCTCTCCATCACATCCTTTCACACGGCCCCCTTCGGACATGGCTACCTTCACACTGATTGTGTTACTTTCATTGGTTAATAAAGAAAGCTGCCTGGGCCTTTTGATAGGGCAGGACTTAGATAGGTGGGGAAAAGAGAGCAGTATGCTGGGAAGAAGAATGGCTCAGAGAGAGCCACCATGAAGCCGCCAGGGTCAGACATGCTGTATCTTCCCAGTAAGCCCACTACCTTGTGGTGACTTACAGACTATTAAAATGAGGTGAAATAAGATGTGAGAGTTAGCCAAGAAGAGGCTAGAACTAATGGCCAGCCAGTAATTTAAATAATACAATTTTCATGTGGTCATTTCGGGTACAAGCAACCTACGGCTGAGAAGGCTGGTGGCTGCGGGCTGGGAGTTGAGCTGCGGTGGGACACAGCAACCTGCCCCTTATACAGCATCACACACAACCACCCCAGACAGACTCTCACGCACAGCCTCCTCACTAATAAACGTGCCTTCACACAATCATTTTCACACGCAGCCTACAGACCATCCTCATATACATCTTCCTCAAGCGTGACATATGGTCGCCTCTCACTTGGTTACCTTCATACTCAGCTCCCCGCCACACACACACACACACACACAGACTCCCTCACACAGTCTCCATGCACAGCCCCTCCTTTAGCCTGCTTCTCAGAAGCAGACATTTTCCTCCTTTCGATTCCCCCCTGGAGTTTCTTCTCTGCTTTGGCTGAGGTTGCCGTGACTCACTTATCCAGCCTTCCCTCCCCTTCACCCTGAGGTAATGCACTCTCTTTCCATCATTCTCAACTGTTGGACTCTGGATGCCATTTTGTGGAGCCCCCTATACATTGCTATGCTGAATATTTCTAAACTGAAGAATTTGGGGGATGGTGGTGCATACTTTTAATCCCAGCACTCGGGAGGCAGATAACAGATGGATCTCTGTGAGTTCAAGACCAGCCTGGTCTATACAGTGAGTGCCAGGACAGCCAAAGCTACATACTAAGAGCCTGTCTCAAAAACAAAACAAACAAGCGAAAATCCTAAACGGAGATAAGCTACCCATGCAGTCTTATCTATGGATTGGGGAGCCCCTCTCAACAGTTCCATGACTCTCCTGGGTCTTCGGCTGGATGATGGGGAACTAACAGCATTAATGGGGTTCTTTCTGTTCATTTCTGCCTCTCTTGTAAGCTGCTCTGTTTCTCTAATCTAAAAACTGACATCTGAGGGGCTGGAGAGATGGCTCAGTGGTTAAGAGCACTGGCTGCTCTTCCAGAGATTCTGAGTTCAATTCCCAGCAACCACATGGTGGCTCACAGCCATCTGTAATGAGATCTGGCGCCCTCTTCTGGCGAGCGGGCATACACACAGACAGAATACTGTATACATAATAAATAGCTGACATCTGAGAGGAAGTGGAGGTTTCTGGCAATTCTGAGAATGTGACTCTACCCAGACAAAAGTCGCCCTCATCCAGAAAGCGCATCCCTGACAGACTATACTCATTTTTGGGGGGGGGGGTTTCTAATAATTCTGCCCACTGTGCATGTACCAATCTGGAGAGCAGATTTACCGGGAATATGCATGTGCCTGTCCTCGCTTCATGGCTCCCCTAGGGACCTTATACAGCTATACCTCAATGTCTGTGAGGTATTTTTTCCATTTGCATACAGAACTTCACAAAAGCGTACTCTCTGTAGAACGGTGTAGCATTTACATGTAGACTACACATACCCTCCCAAGTACTTCAAATCATCTCGCGGTTGCTCATGTTACATAAGACAGTGTAAACGCTACGGTGATAGTTGTTATACTACATTATTTAAGGAAGTAATGGAAAAGGGGAAATCTCACCGCATCCATTACAAAGCAGTGTTTTTCTATCTGGGGCTGAATGTGGAATTTATGGACATGGGTGTGTATGTATGCTTACATACACAAGTCGTGTGTGTGTGTGTATGTGTGTGATGTGTCTGTATGTGATGTGTGTATGATGTATGTGATGTGTGTATTTGTGTGTGTGTATGTGTGCGTGTGATGTACGTGTGATGTGTGTGTGATGTGTGTGTACGTGTGATGTGTGTGTATGTGTGATGTGTGTGTGTGATGTGTGTGTGATGTGTGTGATGTGTCTGTGTGTGAATGTCTACATAAGAATTTCAGTGCACAGTGCAGGACCCAGAAGCTTCTTTATTCTCCCCTCTTAACGTCGGCTGCTTACCTGGCTCATAGTCCAACTCAAAGCAGAGTTTTTCTGTAAGGGAGAAATAATGACAAGATGAGATTTTATTCATTTCAAGGCTGCAGAACGCTCAGAGATGCGGAAATGGCGGTTCGGCAAATCCAGACCCTCTGGGACAGGCCTGCAGATGTGCACTCTTACAAGTTCTCAGGGATTACTGATGCTCCTGGCCTGGAGCCCCAGGGAGAAGCCTGCTACTCTACCCCTGGGCACACAGGGGCTGTGTCTGCCTTGCCTACCCCTCTGTCTCCACAGACATCTACTAAAGGAAAAGATCAGCGGGTTCAGTTTGTTTTCTTCTGCTTGGAAATAATGTTCGGGCTGGCCAAAAGTCAGCCTTTGATTAGAGTAAGATTTCCCCTACCGTCTAGTCCCCGGGAGTCCTTGCAGGAAGCAGACTTTCAGGAATGCCCTCCTAGGGACGTGTTTTTGTGGGTGTGACATTTAGAAATAGGTAGCATTGTTCATGATGTCACAGTTCCTGAGGAACAGAAAGCCATGACTCACATTTCTAACTTTCCTGGCTGGCTGCCATTACGACTCCTTCCGGGAAAGGACTGGGGCTCAGTTTAGTCAGCCAGACCAATAAAAAAGGAGGGAGGGGAAGGGCTGGGGATGTAGGTCAATGGCTAGACCAAAAGAGGAGGGGAGAGTCAGCTCCTGCTATCACTGGTTCACACAGCTGGACGTCAAAGCACAATGCATTGCACAGGCCACTGAGAACTTCTGACGATGAAGAGTGATGGGGGCTGTTACTCATTCTCTTTCCTACTGCTGCACGTCCACTAGTCAGATTTCTTTAACAGGTTGATCCCCAACCCCCAAATCGTCACTATTATTTCTCTTCACTGTCACGCAACCCTGAGAGTTAGACTTTTTTTTTTTTTTTATGGGCCTTGGCAAATAAGAAAGCTAAGGTACTAAAGGAGATAAGCCATGCTAAAACACACAGCCGTTGGCAGTGCAGCCAAGAAGCCATTCCCCAGCCTGGGTTGTGTGCACAGCAGCATGCTACGGAGGCCTGGGGTCTCCTTACCCAGAAACGTCTTCATCTCCTGCTGCAGAGGGATGGCCTGTTGGGAGAAGTCCCGGATCCTCTGGCCCAGCTCTGGGGAGATTGCCTCAGGTTTCCGGCACTTTCTAGTTTCACACCTAGGGGCACAGAGACGGCAGAGTCTGGGAATGATTCTTTTTTAAAAAAAATACTTAATTTTACGTGTATGTGAATTTTACCTGCATGTATGTATGTGCAACACATGTATGCTGTGTCCATGGAGACTAGAAGAGGGCATGGGAGCCACTGGAACTAGATATGGGTGTGAACTGTTATGTGGGCTCCGGGAACTGAGTCCAGGATCTTTGCAAGAGCCACCGAGCCATCTCTCTAGTCCCTAGAATTATTATTTTTTTATGATGTCTCCAGGCTGCCATCTTCATCTAACAAGGTAGCTTCCCAGTCTCTCAGATGAACCCCACTGCTACACAAGTGGGTAGATCCACAGCAGTACATGAGAACACAGAAGGGCATGTGTAGATTTACATGGCTGTGTACCCTTCATGCGAGAGGGTAATTAATGTGCGTGGCAATAACTAGGTGGGTGGAGCATGCGTGGCTATCTGTGTGAAAAAAGACATAGGCATTGAATCACCAACCTTATTAGAGTGCTTCTGATGTCCTGGGAGGGAAGGAGGAACACAGAGAGGGAGAGGGGGAGCGAGGGAGACAGAGGAGAGGGAGAGGGGGGGAGAGGGAGGGAGAGGGGGAGAGGGAGGGGGAGAGGGGAAGAGGGAGAGGGAAGGGGAGAGGAAGAGAGAGGGAGAGGGGGAGCAAGGGAGACAGAGGAGAGGGAGGGGGAGAGGGAGGGAGAGGGGGAAGAGAGAGGGGGGAGGGGGAGAGGGAGAGAGGAAGAGAGGGAGAGGGAGAGAGGGAGAAATAGAGAGAGGGGGAGAGGGAGAGGTAGAGAGCGGGAGAAAGAGGAAGAGAGAGGGGAGGGAGGGAGAAGAAAAAGGAGAGAGAGAGAGAGAGAGAGAGAGTCAGTTTCTGGCTTTTCTCTTCTACTTTTGTTATATCCACAAAAAAACCAAAATGCTGTATTCGTAGCCTTGGACAAATCCATGGGGACCAGAAACCAGTACCTGACTCCTTCACTCCATGGTCAGAGTTCCCGCATCTAGCTGTAGGCAAAAGTAAACAAGTCCCACACCAAGGTCCCTTAGATCCCAGCATCCAGTGCATCCCCTTAAATCTTGCTGCTGCAGTCCCTATAACTCTCCTCCGGTTCAAGGACCACAGCTTAGGAAAAACTTCCCATCCAGTGGAGGGGACATTCAAGTTATGAAAAAAAAAATTGCTTTGGAAACCAGTTGTTCGCACATCGCTGTGTAGCTTGCAAGAGCAACTTCTACCTTATTTTACCGTTGGCTCCTCATTCCTTCCCATTTTATGGATAACAAGAAAGGAGACCAAGGCCAGAGAGCACCATGACCAGGGCTTTCTTAGAGAAGCATGGACCGTAATTCAGCCCCCTCGCCATGTTACACATCCCATCTGGGATGCAGAGACATTTATGTAGAGGAGGAAGCAATCAGGCCATGATTCCAGAGACCCCGGGGAGACTGGGAGGGCAGGCCCCATCTCACTGTCAGGAGTCCCCTCGCTGGCCGCTTGTTCTTCTCCTCCAGCTCCTCAATCAGGGTGCTGAACCGACAGATCTCCCCTGTGGCCAGGGAATCAAACTCTTCCTGTTGCTTCAGGATATCCCCATCCAACCTCTCCAGCTGGGCCAAAAGGACACTCTGTTGTTCCTCTAGGAACCGACTCAGATGTGCAAACTGAGAAATCACCTGCTGTCTCTTGGTGGCCACCTGAGTCTGAGAAAGAAAGAGGAGAGTGGAGGACACTTGTGTCTCCCCACTTCAGAATCTCCTCCCCTTCCCTATCCCCCTGCCCCCCCACCAATCCCCAGTCCCTTTCCCACAACAGCCCCTCATCTTCCTCCCTTCCTCTCCTTACACATCCCCCACTCCCTCAAACCCCCCCTCCCGCCTGTTCCCGGATGTAAAAGCGGAGCTGCAGCAGGTGTTCTTCCTGCCTGACACCCCACTTCTCATTAGGCCCAGCATTGCCCCATTGTCATTACTGTGGTTTCTAAAATGGTCTCTGAGACGCCAGAGATGCCTGGCCTCTTGATGTGCAGGAAGCACACACTGAGTCCAGGCCACTAAACTGCTGGAGGCGGGATGACACTAATCCCTGCAGGGATTCAGTCAGAAGTCCTAATCTCCATTTCTCAGGCAAGCAAGCTAAAATTAGAGCTGCTTGAGACGGAAGAGTCAGGATTCAAACTCAAAACACCTCCAGGTCTGTCTGCTTAGTGGCCTCAGACTCTAGAGGAAGGGACAGGGCCTGGGGAGGGTGGAGACCTACCAGGAGCACCTGTATTCTTTTGTTCTCCCTTGACTGGATTTCTTGAATCTCCTCTCTCTCTTTCCTTAGACCCATAAGACACTTCTGTATTTGTTCCTGGGAAGAAGGAGCATACAATACTTATGATGGAGAAAGTAACCACAAAGGGGTGTCACTACCTTCACTCTGTAGAAGTGAAAAGCCCCAGAGATGAGTGTGAGCCTCAGCGCCTTGAGACACTCAGGGTCTTCTTATTCTGATTTTGAGACTGGTTTCATGTAGCCCAGACTTACCTCAAACTCGGACCCTCCTTCCTCAGTTTTCCAGACGTTAGGATCATAGGTCCTAGCGCCACCAGGCCTGGCCCTGAATCTTGTTCTTTTGCTTTGTGATTCAGTGATTCTGACCAGGGTTTAACCCCTTCTCAAAAACCATCAAAGGTCATGACTTTGCTGACCCTTTGAGCCTTTCTTCAGGTGAAACAATCACCTTCTTTTGCATGCAGCAAGTATTATTACCTCGCAAGTATTACCTACAACCTGAGCTCTGAACCCGAGTTCTTTGCTGAAACTGAAATTATGTCACCCAAAGGAAATACATGCAAATAACATCTTCCTTGTTTTTTTTTTTAACTAAAACCAGTAATCTAGTAATGATTTGATGTGAGAAGAAATCTGGATACAAAAATAACTGATGCAGGATTTTATAAATTGTTCTAGTGTAGAGCTAGGAATAGGCAAACACATAAAGACCACATGTGTGTTTAAGAATACCAACAGGTTCTCTGGGATTGTGATTTGTGGGCTGGTTTTCTTTGCTTCATGTTTAAAAACCACTTATGAGCGAGTAC
>JAQHUG010000743.1:168650-196727 GCA_028555095.1 Dicrostonyx torquatus | reverse complement strand
TGTGTATATGTGTGTGGGTGTGTGTTGGTATCCCAGCATAAATGTGGAATGTGAATGGCAGCTTTGTGAGGTCAGTTCTCTCCTTCAACCACGTGGATTCTGGGGATGGAGCTCAGGTCCTCAGCTTAGCAGCAGGTGCCTTTACCCCTCAAATTTATTCATCGGTAAATTTAAGGCTGATTCCTGTTAAAATCCTTAATGACTTTGTGGTTGTGTGGAGGAATTTCTTATTCTGAAGAGATACACATGTTGTATTTGTGGAAGAGAAAGCAGGCGACCTAATTGTCACCTGCAGAGGACACAGATGAAAAGAACAACAGGCATTTCTGCTGATATTCCTTCACAGGATCAATAAATTTGATTCTTCTCATAATAAAGGGTGAGAAAAATGTAAAAAAAAAAAGATAAAATAAATGTCAATAGTACATTTAAGTTGCTCTCATGTTTCCAAAGTATTATTTGAACACAGTCAACATAAAATACTAGCGAACTTTCACATTTCTCTGTATTTATGTGAAGTCTTTTATACATACAGCACACCTCAGCCAGGGCTGACCACGCACCACTGCTCAACCAGAATTAGACAGTTGTTGAGGGGTGTACGGCTGGGGGAATAGGTAGAGCAGAAAGGGGGACGTGGGACATGCAATGTAGGTGAGCAGGAGGGCCTGGCTTTGTTCACAGGGCGGGTGAGTGCCTAGGGACCCTGGCAGCTGGACCTTCGTCTCAGCGGGGTGGAATCCAAACACTCCATTGTCCCAGCCTTGTAGCTGTCCAACTCTCTGACCTTTGGAAACCCTTTCTACTTTTCAGCACGTACCTCCTCCTCCACGTTTGTCCCACTGGGTTGTTTTTAAACTGGATGTAGTTCTGGAGTAATCGCTTAGGGGATGTAGGTATATTGCCACAGCTGGAAAGATGACTCAAGGGTTAAGAATTTGCTGCTCCTGCTGAGGACTCAGGCTGGGTTCTCAGCATCTCAGGCTCACAGCCATGTGGAACTCCAGTTCCAGGGCATCCAACGCCCTCTTCTGGCCTTTTAGGCACTGCACACAGGGGGGGCACAGACATCATAGAGGCAGGACAAAACAATCTTACACGTAAGAATTAAAAATAAATGAAAATTAGTAAAAATTTTAAAATCGAAGGGCTGGAAAGATGGCTCAGCCATTAGGAGTAGCTGCTGCATTTTCAAGTAGGATGGGGAATAACTCAAAACTGCCTGGAAATTGAACTTCAGGGGATCCATCTGAGAGAACCTGCACATGTGGCACACCCCAACACACACACGCGCGCGCGCGCGCACACACACACACACACACACACACACACTCACACACTAAACCTTTTCACCCAGGCTCTAGGTGGTGCTCAGCATCTGTGTTAGCAGTACAGGAAAGATGGCACCAGCAGGGGAGGCACAGAGGCAGATGAGGAAAGGAAGGGCCTGAGAGAGGCAGGTACTCTGGGGCCTGCAGTTCGAAGTCGCTCTCAACAACACGGGCTGGACTTTGATGCTACCGTAGGCCCTCCTAGCGCGATTTATGGCTCTCACCTGCTCAGCGTGACAGGAAGCGGCTCCTCCCCAACGGTCCCACCCCTCTGTGGCCAAGCGATTCCAGGAAACCCCATTTCCAAGTGACCTCATGGTGCAATACGCTGCTCCCCACCCCAGGGACAGAAGGCAACCGGAGTGGAGAGCTAGGTCTCCCGCCTGCCACTGGGAAACGTTGGGTAGTCAAGCCATCCTGGAGTTTGGACCTGCTTAGCTGCTGGGTGGTGGCCCAGGGTTCTGGGCGTGCCTGAGGCAGAGCAGGTAACTTTGCTGAGCTGACATTCCTGCCTTTCCTTCAGCCCCGGATTCCTTTGCCTCTGTGACAGTGACGCACTTACAAGTGACTCAGTTTCAGGGAAAGGAAATTGGAGTGGACAGAAGCTGAAGATTGTGTGGACGGGCAGAGAAAGGCACGGTGATGCCCTCGACCAGGTCCCTGCGGGGACTCCAGCACGTAACCTGTCCTGCCTGCTCCGGGCCCCTTAAGGACGCGGTGACCATAGCATGCGGACACTCTGTCTGCCTACCTTGCCTCCCGCGCACCCCGATGGGGGCCCAGCTACTGTGCCCGCTCTGTCAGAAGGAAGAAGAGGAGCAAACCCAGGCCGCGGTGACCCCAGTGCCCCTGGGTGCCCTAGGCGAGACCTGCTGCCAGGAGCACGGAGAGAAAATCTATTTCTTCTGCGAGACCGACGCGGAGCTGCTCTGCGTGTTCTGCCGGGAGGGCCCCGCCCACCAGGCGCACACCGTGGGCTTCCTGGATGAAGCCATCCAGCCCTACAGGGTAAGGAGCTCAGCTGCTGCTTCCAGGCGAGCAGGATGGGGACCCGCCTGCCGTGGGTGGGTGAAGGAAAAGGGATGGAGATTTGCTGTCTAAAGACATCGCTCAGCCCTCCTCTTCGCTCCTGTCTCCCTGCTGGCACACACATTACCCACTTTTCCATCTCCAAAGTGCCACCCGGCCCAATTCCTGACCTAGATCACCATCTAGGTCAAAGATTTGAATCTCTCCGCCTCAGCGGTGCGTCCACAACAAAGCACAGGTATCTGCCAGTTGGATTTTTCACGGACCCGCTTTCCTCTCTCTGACAGGATCGTCTCAGGAGTAGGTTAGAAGCACTGAGGACGGAGCGGGACAAGATAGAAGACAGGAAATTTGAGGAAGATCAGAAGCTCCGAGAGCTCCTGGTAAAGACCACACTTGTGTTCCTTTGCTTTCTTTTGTTTAGATACAGGATCTCACGTCGCTTAAATTCGCCTCAAATTCACTACTTAGCTGATCCTGCCGTTTCCACCTCCCAGGTGCTGGGATTACAGTCATGTGTCACCGTACCCTGTTTATGACTAACAGATATCCAGCCGAGGGGGTTGTGCACGCTAGGCACCAACTAAATTACATCCTCAGGCTGCTGCTCCCTCGGGAGTTTCCTTCAAAGACTAGGGAAGTCTGTCACTGGGCTGAGAAGAACTTCAGCATTTTCCAATTCATCTTCATGCAGCCTCACAAAGGCATCTGGTGTCTCAGGACAGGGAGGCTGGAGGTGGTTCTGATGTCTTCGAAGCCAAGAAATACGTTATTCTTCTCATATCCAGGGGGAAACTGAGGTCCTAACACCACGTGGCAAAGTACAAATTCATGATGAAATGACTAGAACTTAGGGCTCTTGACCTGTGTCCATGGTTCTCCTGGCCCACTGGACGCATCACCTTCATCTGGGACGCCTATGGTGGGTGTCCATTAGTGTCTAGGTTCAGGTCCTGAGGACAGTAGATGAATTAAGCAGCTAGATTTTGCTGATCCTCACCATTTTCTTCACGGTGCAGTTCTCCGGAGGAAAATACACACTAGGTATTTCTGGTACTTTGACCAAAGAGGCAGAGTGTTGGGGTAGAAAGCTCTCTCCAGCATCTCTCAAATGCCATCAAAACATGCTTCATAGATGGTAACTGATCACAATTCCCTTTTGCCTTAATCTTTCTCTATGAGATTAATGTCGTTGGGTTGGATATATAGCTCAGTATGAAGACTGCCTAGAATTATGGAGCCCTAGGTTCAATCCCTGTATTGAATAAAATGGCAGGTCTGATGTGATTCTAGTTCTGATGTGACTGGGTGGTAGAGGTAGGAGGGTCAGAAGCTCGAGGTCATCTTTGACTACATAACGAATTGAGTTTGAGGGACATGGGAATATATCTCAAGAAAAGAAAGATGTTACTACAGTTACTAGGCATGAGTCTAAAGAAGATGGGGTAGGTGTGCTGGTTAGTTTTTTGTTAACTTGACACAAACTAGGGTCATCGAGGAAGAGGAAACCCTTCCTAAGTGAGGAGTTGAGGGGAAAAGAAGGCAGTTGAGAAAATGCTTTCATTGCATTGGCTGTATGTGGCAAGTCTACGGGACATCTTCTTAATGACTTATTTTATGTTGGAAGGTCCAGCCTCCACAGGAACAGGTGGTGCTGGCTATACAGAAGGCTGAGCATGTCATGGAGAACAAACCAGTAGGCAGCGTTTCTTCACAGCCTCTGCTTCTAGGTTCTTGTTTGAGTTCCTGCCCTGAGTTCCCTCCGTGATGGAATGTGATGTGGAAGTATAAGATGAAATAAACCCTTTCCTTCTTAATCTAGTTTTTGTCCTGTTTTATCACAGTAACAGAGAAGAAAATTAAAAATAATTTTTTTTAGTCTAGTGTGGCTCTAAGAGTTCAATATTGCATCACAATGCCTGTCTAAGACAACAGCACAGCTCTTATCAACAGCAAGTTCATCTTGAGACCTATGTCTTCCTACCATTGTCATCATTCGAAGACATGTGACTTGAAACTGCTTATTCCTTGTTTCTCTTAATAAGTGCACAGGTGATCCTTCTGGAGGCCAGTTCTGAGTCCCTCCTCATATCCTCACAGACGCAGATCGAAAGCAAGAAGCAACAGGTAGAAGCCACATTTGAGAGGCTGAAGCAGGAGCTTGGGGACCAGAGGCACCTCCTGATGACCAGGCTGGAGGAGCTAGAACAGCAGATCTGGAAGGAGAGGGAAGAGTACATCACGAAGGTCTCTCAGGAGGTCCACCGCCTGGGTGCCCAGGTTGAGGAGCTGGAGGAGAAGTGTCAGCGACCAGCAAGTGAGCTCCTGCAAGTGAGAGACGCTCCACAATCTCACCATCCTGTGGGATAGCAGACGGTGCCACAAGAAGGGTGGTACTGGGCTGCAACGCGGGGTGGGGGGTGATGGAGAAAGGCAGGAAAGGGAAATGAGAAAGGCTCGGGGAGGGTGTGCTTTCTAAGGCCCAGAAGACTGGAGAATTTCCCAAGGCAAGCATGAGAACCTTGTAGAGATGACCAAAACCAGACAATCTTGAGTTTAGTGTCAGCTCTTCCAACTACGTCATTCGGGTGAGTCTCTTAGCTTCTCTGAGCAGGGGGTTATGACAGCATCCTTTCATGGAGTTGTAAACCATGTAAGAAATAACCCACGTGTGGTGCTCAGCACAGTGCCCAGCACGCAGGAAGAGCTCCATCAATGCCTTTGCGGTGGTGACCACAATCCTGCCCATCAGTCCAACCTGGAATTGAGGCCGGTCTCTGCTCTCTGCTATCTCTTAATCACGGGGGCAGCACCCATTTAAGGATGCAGCTGGAAGAGAGCAGTCTGAGCAAAGGAACTGGGTGCAGAGTCCTACACTAGTCAGAAATAAGAAGAGAGGAGTGAAATGCATGGCAGGTAATGAAGGGGCTGCAGCACTCCGGGTAGGAACTTTCAGCTGATGGTAAGACAGAAGGACCTAACATCCCCAAAGGGAAAGGCCATGTGGAAAGTAACTGCATATTTTGTGTTTCTTTTGCAGGATGTCAGACTCAACCAGAGCAGGTAAGGCTCTAACCCTGCCTTCTTTACGTACATCTTGAAGACACTGCAACCCATCTGTTCCCTTGTGGATGGCTACCCAGAAACACACTTGGCCACTTGTTCTCCACTAACAGCTCAAAATCAGTAAACAGATGGGTTGAAACTTGTAACTCCTGCCTTTAATCCCAGCACTTGGGAAGCTGAGGCGAAGGGATCATTATGAGTTTGAGGCAAGCCTGGGCTACAGAGACCCTATCTCAAAGTAACTAAATAAGTTGATATGTTGGTTTTTGAGACATACTTCCCCCCCCCCCATCAAAGCAGCTATATATAAAAACCATGGCTTTAGAATGATCCAGATTTTTAAAAATTTACTTGCATTCTATGGCTAGGGGCATTTTGTCTGCAAATACGTCTGTTGCATTCTATGTGTAGGGGCATTTTGTCTGCAAATACGTCTGCACACCGTGTACAAGTCTGGGGCCAGAGGAAACCAGAAGAGGCTGGCAGATCCCCTGAAACTGGAATTACCATTGTGAGCCACCCTGTAGATGCTGGGCACTGAACTCAGCTGTTTGGCGTGTCCATCTCCCAGAAGTTAACATTAATCCATGAGATCACTGGTGTTTTAGCACCTAAAGCCATTTGCAAGTGTCTCCAAACGTGCTTCTCAAAGAATGTTAGCACTGAGTCAAGAAGGACTCGGTGTGTCTTACAATGTGACGGGGAGCTGAGGGGAGATGGATTTACGCTGTCCCATAGCCAATGAATATGAGAACGGCAAATGAACAAGAACCAGGGCTTTTCACACCCACAAATAAAATGAAGTACTTTATTTGTAGGACTTAAGTTTGATTTCCAACTTGTTTGCAGGTATGAGACAAAGACGTTTGTGAGCCCAGAGGCGATCTCCTCTGACCTTGCTAAGAAGATCCGAAACCTCCACAGGAAAATACTCGGCCTCCCAAAGATGATGAGGACATTCTCGGGTAAAGAGAATCTTCGACCTTCCATATGTCTCTGTCTTTCCCCATCTTCAAAACCTGGTTCAAACCACCAAGCAGGCCTGTAATGTTAGCACCAGGGAGACTGAGGCAGGAGGATCTCAAGTTTCAGGCCAGCCTGGACTACATAGTGAAACTCAAACAGAAATCGGCAAACAGCTTCCCATAAGACCTCGCTCTACTGAGGGAGGAAAGGATAGAGACACTGGGCTGAGAGTCCTGGAAAATGAGGCAATTTCTCTTCTGTCCTTGTTCTTGTGTGGTAGCCGGGACACCCTCCCCTTGGAAGTACTTGTAAGAGATAGCAGTTCTCACAGATCTTCCTCTTTCTTCTTTCCTCAGAAAACTTGATGCATCATTTGGAAACAGATTCAGGTAATCAGCAAGGGCTCTGGGGACCCCATTTACCTATCGCACCCATGGCCACACACAGCAATGAAATGTGCTCACTGACTGCTTGGGGTCTTGGGACTACTAAGCCTTTTTTTCTCCACCATAAAAATGTAAACAATAACAATCTACACTATAAATCCATATGAGGATTAAATAAATGAATGTTTACAAAGAGCTCAGCCCGGTACTGGACACGTAGTGATTGATGAATGTTGTCAGTTACCTATATAGTCATTCAAAATACGTACTAAGCCCCGAGTTTTGCCTAGAATTATGCTACCGTCGCTGTAAATTTGAACTAATATTGTATATTATGCAAAAAAAAAAACACCTAGCATTTTGCTGGATGTGGTGGCCCACGGCTACAATCCCAGAACTAGGGGCAGTCAGATTGACTGCTACAAGTTCAAGGTCAGCCTGAGCTTCTGAGTTAGTTCCAGGCCAGCCTTAGCTACTGACACTCTTTCTGGGGGTGGGGGTGGGCTCTAGGGCTGTATTAATAGCTTTCTGCTAGATCTTGCTTGCCTAGAATGCATAAAGTCCCAGGACCACCAAAAAGGGGCAGAGAGAGGAGAGGGAGGAGCAAAAATAACATTTACTTTCAAACTGGAACTTAACTGTTCCCAGTGCACTTGCCTGTTCTTACATTGATCCCTACTTCTTTAACTTAGTGTAGAAACACCATCCAGACACCTGGTTAAAATGCAGGCTCTTGTTTGGGTGGCCTACGGTGGGGCTCGAGATGTCTTTTAACGAGGTCCCAGGCACTGCACTGTAAGCCTGGCCACCTCACTTTAGTAAGAAGCAAATTCTCAGGCAGAGATGTCACATCTGTCCTCCAGAAATAGAGGCCTAAGAAGCAGGCAGCATGGACAACGCTCCACCCTGGAAGTGCCGTGTGTGAGGTCACTCTGAACCCTCAGACCACAAACCCGAGCCTGATCTTCTTCGAAGACGTATCGTCCACCTGAATGTCAGCTGCACCACAGGAGTGGGCCCTGAGGTGGCCAGGATGTGGGCGAGCAGGCCCTAGACACCAAGGACAGGGACTGAAGCTCTTGATGCTCTTGCTCCAGCTGGCCAGCACCCACCTGTCCTGAACCAGGGGACACAGCTGTTCTTCGCAGTGTAGACATGGCCTTGGACTACCAGGCAGGATGAGAGACCTGGCAAACATCCCATACCAGAGCACCAGTGGTCCTCTCTATTCCTACCTCACCTGGAAAACAAGTTCCTGCCTGACTTTGAATGACTTAGGTGGAGCCAGGGAACTGCGGCAGAGACACCAGCAGCCTGGAACCCGGCTCTGCCCCTTGCCTTCACAAGTGGGATTGGAATTTAGTGTCTTGGACTCTTGTACAGTGGTTTTTAATCTGTGTTGAGCACATTCAGCTTCCTGAAGTCTTATTTGAATGAAGAGCCAGAGGCAGGCATGGAAGGCTACACCCTAGACACCAGTAAATTATGAGTCAACAGGATTCAGAAGGGGAAAAAAAAAGAGAGAGAGAAAACCTGTAAACGCTTCAAAGTGATCAGTGTAGGGAAGCCAGGACTCTGTTTGGCTTGCATTAATTTACAGTGGCTTTTGGATACAAAAACTGGATATGTTTTGTCATCAACTCTGGGTGGAACCCCAAAGCCCTTTCAGGTCATTTGTACAGGTTTTCAGTGTCCTAATAAAGTGTGTTACCCACAGGCTTATGTGTTTTGTGTCTAATCTATCTATCGTGACAACTTTGAGCCAGGACAGGCAAGAGTCTACAGTTCTGATGGTCAAGGCCTCTCAACGATCCTGTGTTAAATGACTGATTCGCAGGATGGGATGTCTTTAGGTCACTGGGATGTGCTCTGGAAGGGGACTATGGGTTCCTGGTTCACTGTTTCCCAACTGACGAGATGTGTGACTTTGTCAAGCATGCCTGACAGGATACGTTGATGAGAGATGCCAAAAGCACTGAGGCCGATGATCACGGACTGCACCTTCAGAACTCTGAGCCAAGATAAACCTTTTTCTAGGTTGCCTCAGATGCTTGTAAAACAATTTTTTTTCCTTCCCCTGGGGCAGCAGCATATAAGCCTTAAATCTCACCCAGAGTCTAAGGCCAGCCACCTCTACATAGTGAACTCCAGGCTACGGAGGGTTACATAAGGAGATCCTGTCCGGTCCCTTAATTTTATGTATGTATATACGTTTTTTGTGTGTGCGCGCGCGCGCGTGCGCACACATGCGTGCACGTGCATGAGTGTTCAAATGTACCACTCAGTGTGTAATGTGCTTGTATGTAGAATAAGGACGCAGATAAGACTTTCACATCCCTCTGTAAATCAGAAACAGACCACTGAGGAAGATCACGAGGCAGAGTGCCCCATGGGAATTCTGAATGACAGGAGCTTAAGGCAGTGAAGCAAGCCTGTGACATTCTGAAGGAAAACTATTTTGAATAATCCTATAGTGAATCCCTTTAGTGTACAACTGAGATAAACACTTCCAGATACTGAAGATTTTAAAAAAAAAATAATTTCCACACTCACCTCAGGAAGTTATTAGATAAGGTGTGATCAAAACACAGTAAACTGGGAGCGGAAACAAAGGGTCCAGAAACAGGACCACGATTGGGGACGCGGCGGAGGTAGTGCTTGCCTAAGATGCACGAGACCCTGGGTTCAGTCCCCAGCACTGAATAAACTAGGCATAGTGGCACCTACCTGAAATCTCAGAATTTAGAAGGTAGAGGCTGTAAGCTTAAGGTCATCTTCAGCCACCTAAGGAGACTGTGGCTAGCCTGGGCTAGAGGACTTGGGGGGAAAATCCCAGAATTTCCCAGTCTAATGACAAAAGGGGATCTAAAAATCTGTGTGTGCACAGTGGGGGCACAGATTCAAGTGACTCAGATTCAAGGTCACTTCAGAGGCATCAAGATAAAACCGGAGACAGCACCAGAGAGCTGTCTTGAGATTTCTGACCACTGAAAAGAACTTATAGTTTATCTAGTAATAAAGACACAAGAAATGAGTTAAAAGAGAAGGAGGAAAAGATGATTAATTCCAGGAAATAAACGGTGGTGAGGGAGCCACTGTGCGTGTACTAGTGACTCAGGCAGCATGTGATACAAAGTGTTCGGTCTTGAGACAGTGGTGACTCTACGGTCACCAAGATTCAGTGTCTGGGAGCGGTCCCTCAAGAGCAAAGAGGAGCTGAACAGTCGGACAGGAAGAGGAAATGTGGAATGTTTAAGGATAAAAAAGAGGGGCATCATGTTGGCTAACTGTGGACACCGGTGACTGAACAAAGGGGCTGGTGCTGGGTCAGCCGGGAGACACAGCACGCTCCCCTCACAGTAAGACCTAAGGTGGGGGTTTTTGAGATTCCTCATGATCCTGCCTTCCCTCTCTAATCCAGCTCCTAAGACAGTGATTCTGGACACTGCTTGGTGTCAACAACAGAGGCCTAAAGCTGTCCCGGAGACACTAGCTGGAGACCGCGAGGCAGGGGTAGTTCTGACCTCCTAGGCATCGACCTCAGTGTTCTTAGAGCAAGATGTTGGCATGGTTTTAGAAACTCCCTTCACAAGGACTACTCTGCAGAGGTAATTTATTAACCACAGTCGCTGCCTGAGTCACAGTTACCTAGACGCTTTCGGAGACACAGATGGCCCTGGGATGTCCCACCTGCTCAGCTCTGGGTTTGGAGGCCATGAGCTCTGCTAACTACACCAGGGGATGATTCCACCAGCACGCCAGGACACAAACTCACACAGCCTTGGAAACTTGAGTGGGTCTGGACTACGTTCATTCTCGCTTCTTCAGATATTTAACTCTAGCGGGGTAGGAAAAGTGAAGTAAAGAAGCCAGGGAAGGTAGGCAAGAGTCGGGCAAGAGGAACCTCAAGTTTGAAGACAGCAAAAAGGTTTCAGATGTCACTCAATACCTACGAGCACTGGACAACTGAACCAGAAAATGATGCTGATGCTGTCCCTACTCAACGGAGAACACAGAGTCAAGACAAATGGATGCTCAGGAAGGAGGGAGTCTTTTGGTCTTCAGAGCCGGAGATCCCAGAGGAAATGGGGCAGGGGGGGGGTGTTGAGAAGTTAGAACAAGAAATACAGAAGGAGTGACGGCACTGTGAGAGCTTGGCCATGGCAGTGGGGAGATGGGTGGCAATTGGATGTGATGCCCCTCGACTCTCCTCCTCCTCCTGCTCTGGCCAAGAATGTTCCTCCATCACACAGTCTTGGGATCCCAGAGAAAGGAAGCTTCCACAGGTATGGGATCCAGGCAACCCTTCTTCATCTCAAGAGTCCTTGAATCTCAGAGAACTGCAGATTCGGTAGTGTGGCCTAGGCAGGTTCTGGAACTCAGGGTCTCAGCATGAGGCGTGTTCCTGGCCACTTGAGCCACAGGAAGGGAACCAGACGCCGGGTGAAGGTGGCCGTGAAGGTGTAAATGAGTTCCTGTGACTCTGCATTGGTGAACGTCACGGTGCCCCCTTCATAATCCAGGGCGATGCCCACTCTCCGGGGCCGCAGCACTGGGAAGAGCTGGGCCTCGGGGCTCGTGTTGGCCCAGATGCCTGAGGAGGAGAGCCGAAGGGCCCACACACCATCCTCTGGCCTCAGGGACAGGTCCCCTTTCCTCTTCATAGAGTCTTTGGCTACTCCCACCATGCAGCTTTCCAGAACGTCCTCCTCCTCTTCCTCTTCCTCCTCCTCTTCCTCCCCTAGTGATTCCTCGTCCTCATCTGTTTCCCAGTCTTCATATCCATCCCCATAGCCAGCCTCCTCGTCTTCTTCCTCCTCTTCCCCTTCTTCTTCCTCTTCCCCCTCCTCCTCATCCTCTGACCAGCCTTCTCGTTCCAACTCCACTTCCCAGTACACCTTGCCCCAGGTGAAGCCCTTGCTGCCCAACACCCCCGGCTCACAGTCAAACTGCTGGGGGTGTAGGCAATCACTCTGGTACTGGCTGGTATAGGTCACGCACTTCCAGTCTTCTGAAAGCTGCAGGTACCCGCTAGCCGACTGTGGGTCCAGGGTGACGCTCACTGTGGGGAAAGGGAGGAAGGAACGGTGTCAACGGCGGGCTGGAAAGGGGCGGCCAGTCTCCACAGTGTCAGGGCTACCTCACTGAACAACCCAGAGAGTACTGTTTACATCAGTCTCTGTGAAGGGTGTCCCCTAGAGGGACTCAGCACACACAACACAGGTCTGGGTAGGACGACCTCTGGCCTTGGGCTTCCACAGCTGTTGGCTCTGAAAGGACCACGTGGTCAGGTAGATGGGAAGGACTAGAAGCGTAGCCCGTGACATCAAAGCATCACCAACACTGTAGACTACACAGTAACCAGAAATGTAAGGCATGGGCCACCTCTGGGTGATACCAGTGGGGATTCCACAGGGGGGAGGGGTGCTTTGTTCACTCACCTGTCTTATACTCCAAGTCTCTCAGCAGCTTGCCTAAGGGGGAAAAAGAAGGGTATTCATTATAGGACAGGGTTCCACTGGAGATCCCAAGGAGAAAAGAGACAGAAGCTAGAGCTCCTTGGAAGGATGAGATGGGAGAATATGGAAGTGAGAAGCCAGGAAACCTCCAAGCCTGGTGCTGTCCCCAGTGCTTACCCTGGAACTGCCTGAGGCCCCGCTGCAGAGAGAGGAGTTTATCTGAGAACTCTCCTGCCTTCCTCTTAACCATGTGAGGGATGGCTTTCCCAATCCAGAACTTCTTCCGTGGGTACCTGAAAACGCAACGGACACAACAACTGTCATTGGGCACCTCTTGTTTCTCTGCCAGTGTCTGTGACAATTCTAGAGCAAGCAGGAAAGGTTTGATTATCCCCAACCAAGAGACAGAAAAGCTGGTTAAAGCCAAAACCAGGACATAAGGCCACCAGCAGATCTCACAAGGGAGCACTCTGTCCACCCACCCAGGCTTGAGAGTCCCCACCGGGCTTCGGGTAAAGACAGTGAGCCCAGTCGGACGGGGAAAGAACAGCCTCTAGCGTTCAAAGACTGCACTTTTTATTTATTTATTTTTTTTTGGTTTTTCTGAGACAGTGTTTCTCTGTGGCTTTGGAGCCTGCACTGGAACTAGCTCTTGTAGACCAGGCTGGTCTCGAACTCACAAAGATCCACCTGCCTCTGCCTCCCGAGTGCTGGGATTAAAGGCGGGCGCCACCACCGCCCGGCAAGACTGCACTTTCTTAAAGGCCATGGGATGAAACAAAGGCTGCCTTGCCTACACTCACTCCCCATCATTCACACGGACCACGGACACAGATGTAGGAGAGGAACAGTGAGCAAAGGAAACTCTTACCTGTTGGCAAAGTCCTTGCTGTCCTGCACGGGAGAAAACACAAGCACCAAAGTGAATTAAGTAAAACTGCATCCACAAGTCAACACCACATAACAGGCAGGCACACAGCAGCAAGCAAAATGTGCATGGCTTCCTCCCCCAGGGAGCCGACAGTCAAAAGAGGCTAGAAAAGAAACAAGGAGCTGAAGAGAGATGGCTCAGTGGTTAAGAGCGCTGGCTGCTCTTCCAGAGGATCCGGGTTCGATTCCTAGCACCCACATGGTAGCTCACTAAAATGTACAACTCCAGTCTCAGCGAACCCAATGCCTTCTTCTGGCTTCCACAGGCACCGAGCATACAAGTGTGTACAGACACACATTCATGTAAAAATACCCATACACACAAAATAAAATATAAACAAACAACATAATATAAGGGCAGAAATAACCAGAGGCAGCAAGTGACCTGGCTCCAAGGAGACACTTAAGCTAAGGTTTGAAGAATGATAAAGAACCGGCCGGCCGTGTGCAGAATGATAAGAAATGGGAAAGGGTTTAGAGAGGAGGCAGGGCCAGGTCACAACGGGCAGGATGGGGTGACAGACGCACAGTGGGCTAAAAGGCAACTACCCCTAGCACCCATTCCCCGACTTCTCCGCAAGGTACGTATATGGCGGTCAAAGGACAACTTGGGGGAGTTGGCGCTCTCCTTCCACCATGTGGGTTCTGTGGGTTGAACTCAGGTGACCAGACTTGGTAGCAGGTGCCTTTACCTGCTAAGCCATGTTACATGTCTTTTTTTTCCTTCTTTATAATACTAAACTCCTGGGGCTGGAGAGATGGCTCAGGGGTTAAGAGCACTGGCTGCTCTTCCAGAGGTCCTGAGTTCAATTCCCAGCATCCACATGGTGGCTCCCAACCATCTGTAATGAGATCTGGTGATGTTTTGTGGCCTGCAGACATGTATGCAGATAGAACACTGTATACAAAATAAATAAATAAATCTTTAAAAAAAGAAATACTAAACTCCTTAAGTTCTAGCATGACCTGTGACTAGTCAAGAAACTACATTTCTCATATTCCCTACAATGAAGTCTGGTCATGTGACTAAGTTCCAATGGGATGCAGGGTGGGGGGGGAGATCAAGACTTCTCATTCTTGTTCTTTTATAAAAAAAATGCAGCCAGGCGGTGGTGGCGCACGCCTTTAATCCCAGCACTCGGGAGGCAGAGGCAGGCGGATCTTTGTGAGTTCGAGACCAGCCTGATCTACAAGAGCTAGTTCCAGCGCAGGCTCCAAAGCCACAGAGAAACCCTGTCTCGAAAAAAAAAAAAAATGCTTTCTAGTTCCTTTCTTCTCATTGGCTGAACTCTGAACAGCGATTGCATGGCTGAGAACAATACCCCCAAGACTAGACAGTGGGAAATCAACCAACTCTTGGATGACGTCGTGGATGTCTCTAGACTCACACCTCTGAACGGCTGCGAAGACAGAAAGGAACTTCTGCTCTATATGAGCGACTGGGCAGCAGCTGGCAGAGGCCCTAGGTGACCAGTCACTTGGCTGCTCCTTGGCAAGAGGTGGTAGCAGGCGATGGAAACAGGGGAGGTCACCCTGGTGGCTGTTGTGGAACAGGGAGTTGGAGATGGCAGCAGGGGGCACAAGAGAGGAGCTGGGCATCCCATGACTGCTCTAGAGCAATCTTATGCAGGAGGAAGACGGTGGTGCTGTCTGCATGAGGGGAAGACACGCGGAAGGACGGCGAGGGTGGGACCATCTCGTGAGACGTTGCTTTGGTGAGCCTGAAGCCCCCACCGTTCTCTGTGTTGACTGACTTTCACCTTCCTCTCACTCTCATTCCACAAACCTTTGCTAAGTGATTCCTTGTGCCAGGCAAGCACTGATCTACAAGTATGAAGTAGCAATAAAAAAAAAAAAAAAGACAAATCCCTACCTGTGTAGAGCAGGCATCCTAGCAGAGGGAAGCAGACAAGAGAGGGAGAAAAAAAATCAACATAAAATATATATATATATTATCATATTGTGTTAGTGACAGGTGCTAGGGGAGTCAGAGGGTGAAGGGGGATGGGCAGAGGGCAGGCTGGCTTCTCAGGAAAACAAATGCAGCTGTCAAACTGTGGTGGTTAAGGACTTGTTCCAGAAGGCTGAGGTGCTTTGCTCTGGGGGAAACCCAAATATAGACAAAATCTGCTAACACCAGCATTCTGTTTTGAGGTTTTTAAACAGAAACCCCTATTTTCCCTCCTCAGCACTCTCCACCATAGGAGCTTCGGGTACAAACTGGGATTTCTGCATAGCAGCTACCCCAGGGTGGATCAGGGGAAGTACTCTCTAGACAGACACCCTGGTGGCAGACCCCAGCACGCTCAGCTGCTCCACTCACAGCTCATTTTTACAGACCCAAACATGGACCAGACCCAAACATGGACGGGCTGCTGGGAGCCTGATGTGCTCCTTGAAAGGAAAGGAAGAAGGGGAACAAGGGAGAGGAGACAAGTGACCTAGAGTCTGATAAAAGAAATCTAGAGAAGAGGCAATGCCTACCTAGATAGAACAAAGGAAGGAGTCGGGACCGTGGAACAACAGGGCCTGGACCAATCAGCCCTTTTACCTGCCACTCAGTGTGCTACAAAGAGAGGCCTCCTGTTTATGCAGCCGCTGCTAGGGACTGGCGTCATCATCTCTCACCCTGGGCTACTGCTGTGCCTTGCCGTTGGCCTGGAATCCCGTTTCCTAGAGACCTTTGTGTGTCCTCCGCCGGCAGAGAGGTTCATTACCTCAAACCACGGAGTCAGAGGAAACAAGCAGACTGTCCCTTTCCGGGCTTATAAGGGAAGGAGGGAGGATCCACCCCTCCCTGTGGTGGTTCCCCATGCAATCTGACAGCTGGCTCTCACTACGTGTCCAGAGGCACCTCTCATACCTGTCAATCTGTTCTCTAGAAACTCCCATCTATCTTCCCTCTTCACTTGGCCTCCCTTTCCATGCACCTTGGGATCCCGGCAGCCATAGCTCAACCTTAACTCATCTCCAGAACCATATAAGGCATCTACCAATAAGTACCTACCTCAGCCACATCTATAATCCCAGCACTCAGAAGGCTGAGACAGGAAAGACTGATGTGGGATTCCCCACTGTATGCTATCAATAGGTTTTATTACCATTGGTTATTAAAGAAGCTATGTTGGCCAATGGTTTAGCAGAGTAAAGCCAGGCAGGAAATCTGAACAGAGACAGAGAGAGAAAGCAGACGAAGTCTGGGAGATGCCACATAGCTGCTGAAGGAGAAAGATGCCAGTTGCCAGATGGTAGGCCACGGCCTCGTGGTGATACACAGATTGATAGAAATGGGTTAATTTAAGATGTAAGAGTTAGCTAGAAATATGCCTAAGCGATTGGTCAAACAGTGTTGTAATTAATATTGTTTCTGTGTTATTATTTGGGTCTGGGCAGCTGGGAAACGAATGAGCAGTCTCTGCCTACAGAGGACTTCCTTTAATTTCAGGACAGATAATATGACATAGTAAGGCTGTCTCAAAAACAACAAATATCTGTCTTGTTACAAGGCGGGCTTGGTGGAGGTCTCATGTCGTAGAAGGAAGATGGTAACAGAGACCTTCAGTTCTAAGGGACTTTAAGATTTTTTTAGACACTTTTTGTAGATGATGATGACTTCCTAAAGTGATACCAGGTCAATGTTTAAGCTCCTGTGGAGTAGAGAAGGAGGATAAGACTACCATACCCATTTATTTACTTTAGACAGTGAAGCTGAGGACCCAGGAGGAGGAATTTCCTCAAAAGCCAGATAAGAGTGGCAGCCCAGGCCCTACCCTGTCCCCACTCGGGCCCTGGGGCCTCTCACCTGCATTAGCTCTGCAGCAGGCTGCCGTGCCTTGCCTTCCAGCTCGGAGATGACAAGAGTCAACCGGCCAAGCTCGCTGACGCCCCGGGTCTTGAACTTCTCCCTGCCCTCGGTGAGGAGCTGCTCCAGGGTGGCCAGCTGGTCTAGCAGGTGCTGCTCCCGCTTCTTTAGAAACTGGTGGCCCTGTTTAAACTCCGCCACAATGTACTGCCTCTGTTCCTGCAGCTTCGTCTGTAAGGACAGGGGGTGGGTATGTGTATATGACATAGGAACTGGGACCCGCTCGATCCTCTGGGGACTCTTGCTTGTGAATCCTAATCCTTAACATAGAGTGTCACGGGGTGCTCCTGCTCCACTCTCTTCTCCTTACGACTTGTCAATCAGCCTATTTCCTTCACGGCTCTCAAAGCCCAACCTGTCTGACTGCTGTCACGGCCTGTTCTAGCCGACCAGCGTGTCTTGGAGCAAAAGGTAGCCAGCGTGTCCCATTGATGACACGTCGCCCTTCTAGATAGTATCCAAATGCCTCTTTCAGGAAGCTCTGCTTGAGGGATGAAGTATATGCTCAATCTTTCCCCCTCCAGCATCCCTACGACTCCGTACACACAAAGTGCACCCTGCCCCTTCCATGTGGGGCTGTGCTCTTCTGAGAGTACCCAGGGACCGAGTCCTGTCCTGTAAGCTGGAGTCTGCCTGAGTCCTCAGTCCCTCTTGGTAGATGAGGGTATCCAAGCACACCAGGACCTAGAGGCACTCTGTGGACTTGAGTTCTCTCCAGCCTTACTCTCTCTTTCACAGCTTGACCACACACTACTAGGCCTGACTCCAGGATCCCTCCACAGCCCATTTTCCCGACACACACTCCCCCAGAACTGGACCCACCTTATCAGCTGTCCCTCCAGACCTGTCTATTCGAGAACGCACAATGTGCTACCTCCCAGTCTTCCGTACTGTCCCAGACAGCTTCAGTCAGAGCTGCTCAGACGGTTCTTGTCCCTTTCCTCTGCCCTGAAGCTGGCATCCCCTCCCAAACACCCCAAGTTCCTTTCTACTCAGGAAATCACGTCTTCACCCTTATAGCACAAAGTCAGGTTCCTCAGCTCCTGCAGCGACAGGGCAGGCCAACCTTCCACATCTTTGGGTAAGCCCCAGTTGGCCTGGTCCCCCCACCCCGCCCAAAACACACATCCCCTCTCAGCCATGACTTCCACGTACCAGTGCAGCCAGAATATCAGCTTCTCCCTTGGCCTGAAAGCCCTGAATTTTTTCTCTGTCTCTCCTTAGGGTGTTCAGATGGTTCAGGATTTTCTCCTGGGGAAAGACAAGCCGTGGAGAGAGATTAGTGTCCTGAGCTGTGGCAGGAGGGACACCAGACAGAACGGCCTGCAGCATCATCCTTCTGCCTGAGGAACTCACTCTGTGAGGCAGGGCAGCCTTCTCCACCAGGATGGCAGTGTGGGGTCTGTGCTCGCGGGACTCACGGCACATCACACAGAGCAGCTTCCCGTCGTCCTCACAGTAGTAGTGCAGTTTTTCCTGGTGCCGCTCACACAGCTTCACGTCCTGCGGCTCTCGGGCCTGCTCTCCTGGCTGCCTGCCACAGTCCACCTTCAGCCGTTCAATGTTCTCCACCAGACTGGCGAGCTGCCACACAGGCCGGATGTTCTCCTTCTTAAAGGGCTTCTTGCAGAGCGGGCAGACGGGGCGGCTCCCGGATATGGGGCGGATATCACCTGTGCAGCTGCGGCAAAAGACATGGCCACAGTCGATGGTCACCGGGTCCCGTAGGTAATCCAGGCAGATGGAACAGGTCACCTCTTCCTCCAGGCTCCTCAAGGGGGCTGACGCTGCCATTGCGCCCTTAGCTTGGAGGGGCGGGGGCGGTCTCTGTTCCCTGGTAGGGTTTTCCTTCCTCAGAGACCAGACCTGAAATCAAGAGCAGACTCAGCAAAAGGAGAAGAGTGGCACCCCAGCCCAGGATTGTCCAAGCTGAGATCACAGGGAGCCAGGAAGGGAAAAATCTTCTGTGGCTGTTTTGGACTGTTCAGGCGAGGCCCTTCTAGGGAAACAGAAGCTCAGCCTTCCAAGCTCCAGCCCTCTTCCTACCCCTGTGACAACAGAAGTCATTTG
Organism: Dicrostonyx torquatus; assembly: GCA_028555095.1. NCBI lineage: Eukaryota > Metazoa > Chordata > Mammalia > Rodentia > Cricetidae > Dicrostonyx > Dicrostonyx torquatus. The sequence goes on along the minus strand of JAQHUG010000743.1, from coordinate 177,628 downwards.
AGTATTTTGAACCTCAGTTTATCCATAAAATGGAAAGAGAGGGAGAGGCCTACCGGGGATTCTAAGCAGGGGATACAAAAGAATCCTGCTGGAAATGGATGGAACTAGAAAACATTATTTTGAGTGAGGTAACCCAGACACAGAAAGACAGTTGTCACATGTACTCACTCATAGGTGGCTTTTAAACATAAAACAAAGAAAGCCAGCCTACAAACCATAATCACAGAGAACTTAGACAACAATGAGGACACTAAGAGAGACTTACATAGACCTAATCTACATGGGAAATTATAAAAAGACAAGATCTCCTGAGTAAATTGGGAGCATAGGGACATTGGGGGAGGGTCGAAGGGGGGAGGGGAGAGGCAGGGAGGGGAGCAGAAAAAAACGTAGAGCTCAATAAGTATCAATAAAGAAAAAAAAAAAAGAATCCTGCTGGGAACACTAAGCACAGGCCTGGTTCCTAGAAGGAAATCAGGGAGAGAACCAAGACACCTGGCTCCCCAGTCCTCTAGATGAACTCTAAGAGCTGAAACTGGAAGTGGCACCAGGAATGCAGGGTCCTGCCTCACCTTATGGTACACAATGCCCATGCTGGGCAGGGAAGGTGGCTCTGCTATGGACACAGGGAAGGTAACCATGCAGGTTTTGCAGTGCTGGGATAGCAACACTATCACTAATGGGTACAACGAGAGCCATCAACAGAGCTCGGCAGACTTTACTAAGAGACAGGAAATACACAGACATAGTAACTGCAGTCCCTATGGCCCAGGGAGAAAATACAATGTTGATTCCCTAAGGATCTGGTGTGAAAACACATAAACGTGCTCCGCAGGGGACAGAACTATACAAACATGAGAATTATCACAGTCATGCGGAGAGTATGAACTGAAACACCCTGGGCTTAGACCTGGGTGGCTTTTTAAAAAATATATAATAAATTAAAAAATGTACATGGCAACTTGAAATGAATTTCAACTGGCAAATGAAGATGGATCAAGTCCCCAGAATGTTAGCAGAAATGTTAACGGTGTCTGATCTAATCCCCGGGTTGCTTTTGAGGCCTGACCAGCGTTCTCAGTTTAACCCACTGCAGAGGGATGACAACGGGGAAGGAAATGGAACTGTGGGGCTCCTGAAGCCTTTTCCAGCCACGTACAGAATGGCCTGGAAGTTTAAAAGCCAGGCCAGCTTTTCTGTTGTTTTTGTTTGCTTGCTGGAGAGAAGGGGGTCGCTCCAAGGACAGAATTTACAATCTCCTATGAAGAGCTCAGCTACAAGTCTTCTTTCACGCGAAATATGACGCCTTCACCACGAGAAGCCCGCGTTAAGCCAGCTCACGCTGGGCCCAGTGGGTCTTTAGATCTTTTTAAGCTGAATGAAAACTACCATGTCCATTATAGTTAGCTCTGCAGGGCTTACAGAAGATCACTGGGTAATCGCTGGAGAATGGTTAACAGAATCAGATACTGAGACGTAGCCAAGACAGCACCTGATTAGTATAATTAGTGAGGCCCCCTTGGGGCTTCAAGGGAGTGGAGAGACAATATAAGGACTCCGAGGCTGCCACTAGAACAACACAAAAGTCACCAGACATCAAGGCCATTAGGTAACTGGTTTGGTGCAGTCCCTACAACGCCACAGTGAATTATTTCCTAATGCCTCACGTTAGGAGAGATCCAGTGGTTGGTTACCTTAACCAAGCAACCAAACCGGTCATCACTAAACACAACAATCTGGCAAAGGTTGATGAGGAACTTTAAGAGGTAAATAAGCCCCATCACGTGGGGCTGGAGAGGCGCCTCAGCTGTCAAAAACCTTGCTGCTCTTCTGGAGGCCCCAGGTTCGATATTCCTAGCACCCATACAAGAGCCCACAACTGTGTGTGGCTCCAGTTCCAGGGAATGTGACAACCTGCCTCTCCAGACATATGGTGTGCCGACAGAATTACAGGCAAACACCACACACACACACACACACACACACACACACACACAAGAAATAAAGTTAAGTGAAAACAAACACTATCATCCATGAAGCTTTCGTGCCAAAAATATATTTGACTTGAGTGACCGTAATCAAGCCTTCAGATTCAACTTCCAGTTTACGGAAAACATAGGCAATTTTGAAAAACACTGCACTAAAGTTATCACAGAGAAGACACTACTAGCACCATGTTAAACCACATCAGACAAATCCTGAACTGGGGCATCCACAGACCAACTGGTCTTTTCAAAAAGACCAGGGTAGAGATAGCGAGATGGCTTGGAGGGAAAGGCATCTGCTGCCAAGACTGACAAGTAGGATCCACAAGATAAAAGGGAAGAGCCCATTCCTGCAAGTTGTGTGCGCGCGCAATAATAAAGAAGATCACAGCAGTAGCAAGCAAGCACAGAAGATAAATCTAGCCTGGATTCTGGCTTCAAAACGTACTTATAACAATGCTTCAGGGACTATTAAGAAAGATTAAAATGGAAATAATCTTAATGGCACTTAGTGATAGTTTCACAGTACAGTTTATGAAAACCTCTGCTCTCCAGCCATAGATGCTACAATATTCGGCATTTTGTAACTACAATTCACATCGAAATGGTTTCACAAAGCTATACAAAAACTTGGGGGGAACAGAGGTTATGGTTTTTCTGTTGCACTAAAAAGGGTCTGTAACCACCAGAACGGTTGGAACCAGAGTACTGAAAACCCTAACTAATGCTCTACTGAGCTAATGCGTGGGTCAGAACAACCAAAATCCATGCTAACTGTTCAGAGTCTTGTTTCTAGGTCACCATGACCTGACCGACTACAAAAGACTCCTCTTTGTGTTCTATGTAAAACGCGAGGTACAAACTCAAAAGCTTGAGTAATCCAGGCTCCAAGTTCAGGTTCTAGAATCCCATAACTAGGTGACCAACGATTTCGGGGCAACGGAATCTGCCATTTAAATGTGCTGTTTCGCACACAGAGGCTTGGCCCTGTTAGCCACTATGCTAAAGGGCACAAGAGGTAGGAGGCAGTCCCAGGGCCAAGACTCAGGCCTGATCCATGCCACTTCCTTACCCAGCACACCGTGAAACGGGGCCTGAGAGCAGCTCCTCTGATGGGCAGCCAGATGAGCTCAGCTACGCAGAAGGCTTAGTAAAAACTGAGCAGAGCTGACAACAGGAAAGACGCATGCATTCTTCAGTTCATCTGGCCGAAAGCACGCTAGACTTCACTACAGGCTGGCTCGAGCATTCCTGCTAAGACAGCACTTTTTGCTTTTCAGTGACGGAAGGAGCTCAAGCTTGCATAATTAGGGGGGAAAATAATGCTGGGGGAAGAGGAGAGGAGGGCCCAAGGAAGACCACACCCATTCCCATATTTATTCTGTCAGGTCAAATGCAAATCACCCTTCACAAAATCTTGTGCTCTGTTTGGCGAGGCAGAATCTCGGTACTCAGTGGCTCAGGCTGGTCTTGAAGGCTCTATCCTCCTGCCTTTGCCTCCTGAGAACTGGGATCGCAGCTGTGTGCCTCTGCTGGGATTCTAAAAAATACCTTTCCCAGGTAACTGCCTTCCCCCATTTTATCATATACACCTTGACTGTGTTCTCTCTGATCATCTCCGCTGGTTTCTACAATAAAATGCAAACATTACCCTCCCCTCCGTGCCTGGCTCCAGACAGAAACCACAGACAGGCAGTCACGAAAATCACCGTAAGTGAGCGGTGCACATCTTGTTTTTTTAATTGGCAATCTGACACAACCTAGTGTCACCTGGAGGATGGGACCTCAACTGGAGAACTGCCGATAAAACACGTGGGCACGTCTATGAGACACTGCCTTGTTTACTGGTAGTGGAGTGCCCAGCACACTGTGGTCAACACTTCCCCTAGGCACAGTCTTAGGCTGTGCAGCTGAGCATGAGTGAGCGAGCTAGTAGGTACTGTTCCTTTAAATTCTTGCATTCCTGCACCGACTTCCCTCAATGACGGAGCGTGACCTGGAAATTTAAGCTGAAATAAATTCTTTCCTCAAGTTGCTGTGGTGTGGTTAGAATGTTTTACCACAGCAGCAGAAAAGCAAATTAGAAAAATTCGCCACCACTCCCTACTCAAGGGAGCCACTGCCTACTACCTCGTGCCTGAAGCCCTGGGCACCCCTGCTCCTGGAGCACCGGCTCTCTGGCCCCTCCAGTGAGCCAGAAACCAGCTACAGCTCCACAGAAGCACAGAGATGCTAAGAAAAAGGCCTGCAGTATCCCGACATACTCTCCACCCACCGCTGAGTCTCCCCCTGGCCCTTTACGACGTTGAGGCTGTCAGAAATACCGAACCTGCAACACAGAGGCGGGGGTGGGGGTAGGGGGAGACACTGTCATTTCTGGCAACACAGTGTGGATCCTGGGCACGATTCTTGGCCGTGAGAATCACTGAGTTGCACACACTCTGGAGAAGTGTTACTGTGATGGTCCACACCTCCCAGGCAGACGCTTTTGCTCCCACCCCTGCCCTAGCCCAGTTCCGAAGGGAATGTATCCAAGCTCTGGCCCCACACCTCTTCACAGCCACAATTTTTGCTCTAGGTGCTAAATCCCCCCACCCCCACCTGTGGTTTCTTCTGCCCCACACCTAGCACCTTACTTCCTGCTTCCTCAAACTCAAATGAGCCAGAGAGAGCTCCCAGAAGACAATGAATCCCCAGGTGCGGACTACAATACCCAGAGGCAAGTAGAGGAGCCTAGATTTGCGTCTGACACTCAGGGCTCTTTCAATTACCCCAGCAGTTCCTCAAACATGTCCCTGGGTCTCCCAACAGGAGTCCCTTTTTCCTGTCATCCCAGAATACCTAGCGTAAGGCTCATGTACTATAAGACCCCCACATAAGTGTTCACAGGGTACAGGTTAAGGCCTATTTCTCAATCTAAATTAAGTAAATTCTTCCAGAGGTAAATATCAGCTAGTTATCTCTAACAAACCTGGAGAGGTTAGACTTTAGGTCAGAAAGCAATCGGATCTGGCTACATCCCCGCTGGCTACCAAACAGGATGTTTCCCCAATATTAGAGCCCTAGTCACGGCTGGGGGCTGGGCACCAGGCTGACCTGGGAATCCTGGGGACCATGGTCCCACAGTCCAAACAACAATGGTGTTTTGAGGGCAATGAAAGCCACCTACACCACCAGGGCAAGGAGCTGACCATGTTCACTACAGGGGAAACTGGCACAGGGCTCAGATGCAGCTGCCAGCTGAGGGATCAAAGAGACAAGGGTTTAAAATAACCAGTTCTATAACTGACCTCCTGTGTGCCCTGCCTTAGGAGAAAATTTCAAGTTTTCTGGGTTTGTGATTGGAAATGTGTCTCCTATCTCTCGTCTATGGCATTCCCAGAAGACATTTATGCTCTGTACCAGGAATTACCCTATCAACTGGATTACTGGTTTTGGTTAAAAAAAAAAAACCCACAACAACAAAATATTGACAAAACAAAATAACCCACAAAAGCTCCCAAGTCGATTCGAATGTCTGTCAGTGATGGGGATTCTTTTTTTTTTTTTTTTTGGTTTTTGGTTTTTTGAGACTGGGTTTCTCTGTAGCTTTGGAATCTTGTCTGTCCTGGAACTAGCTCTTGTAGACCAGGCTGGCCTCGAACTCACAGAGATCCGCCTGCTTCTGCTTCCCGAGTTCCGGGATTAAAGGCGTGCGCCACCACCACAAGGCAGTGATGGGGATTCTTGCCTAACAATTAATTACAAGTGGAAAAGTGAGGTTAGAGCCTTGGCTTGGTTTGCCAAATGGCGAGATAATGAGAGGAGGCCCTTCTCAGCCTAGAGGTCCTTCCACCTCTTACTGCTACCCTTTGGTGCCTGCAAAGTGAGCATCCCGGGGAGTCATGTGGGGGGGGGGGGGGCTGGAAGACTGAAGAGTCGTCAGACAGACCAGAGGGAAAGGGTGGTGGGTGGTGATCTGAGCATTATGAACATGTTATAAATAGGTTGGGACACAGGGGCTGAGCAGAGGAGGTCAGAGAAGTCGGAAACAGATTCTGAAAGAGCACACTTAAGAATTCTGGAGTCGGGGGCTGGAGAGATGGCTCAGAGGTTAAGAGCATTGCCTGCTCTTCCAAAGGTCCTGAGTTCAATTCCCAGCAACCGCATGGTGGCTCACAACCATCTGTAATGGGGTCTGGTGCCCTCTTCTGGCCTGCAGGCATACACACAGACAGAATATTGTATACATAATAAATATTTTTTTTAAAAAAAAATTCTGGAATCTAGTTGAGCGTGTCGGCACACACCTGTCAGGCCAGCACTTGGTAGGCTTAAGCAGGAGGATCGGCACACATACAAGGTTAACCTGGGTCACACAGCAAGACCCGGACGATAACAGAAACAACTCCCGGAACGCCCACTCTCCTCCCCTGGCCTTGTGCTTGCTGTTCTCTCCGGCCCAGCTCAGTCAGATAAAGAGTTCTGGTTTTCATCCCAGCATTCTCAGGAAACCACTGAGGGTTTAAGCATCATTTACTGAATGCCTACTATGCTTCAGGAACTGAGGTTACACAGGGAACAAAAGAGGCATTCCTTGCCATCTAGAAGGATCTCTCTAGTGAGCACAGGGACTATATATATAATATCAGGGAATATATACATATATATATCAGGGAAGAGCTTCTCTTAAACCTCTCACCTCGGCTGGCACTAATCATGGCCGTCTTCCTTTATGCCCCTCCAACACACTCAGCTTAGTATAAAGTGCCAATGTGCTCACTGGTGAACCGCTCCCAAATGCTTTCTGGCACCCCAGGGATAAAGTAAAAAATCTTCCCTTCCTTTTCCTCTGAGACCGTCCTGTTAACTCAGGCCTACTCCGGTCTCCCAGCTCAACAGCCACTCCCACCTGTAACTCTATCTCAATCAGAAGCGAAACCAAGCTCCCCATCCCCCACCTCCACCCCCTCCGGACTTAGAGTACTGATTCTTCCCATTTTCTCTTTCCACTTTTGACTCCTTTTCCTGCCGGAGTTCTCAGCTGAGCACCACCCCCTCTGGCAATGTCTCTATCCATCAGCTCACAGAAGACAAGGTTCATTCCAGGAAGGGTCAAAAACTGGGCGAGAAAACAGTTGCAGAAAAATTAACTGACTATAATGGTAATAATCGCTCTCTCCCCTCTGCATCCATAAACACCGTCTCTCCCTCCCCTCCACCCACCACTGCACTGCCTGGTTTTCCATTTCAAAGAATGGGATCACAAGTCGAGATAGCCCCTTCTGTTTTTACCAACGCGGCAGTGAGGTTAACTCTTGTGACTGTGCTGATTTTGCTCATTTTCACTATTGTTCTGCCCCTACTTCCGATGGCCATCTGAGTTATTTACAGTTTGGACCATTAGAAACACCATCCCTGTGACCCTACGTGCACACACACAGGCAGAAGAACAGACCCTCAATTTCACTAGAAAGGTCCAAGTTGTTTTCAAAAGCAACGGTGGTGACGTACGTCCCCACCCACCAACTCCACGGACTCACCAACACCTGGCACCACCAGCTTTACAAATCTGAATCTCATCATGTGTGCATAACATGAAAACAGTGAGAGAAAGAGTTACAGAGCAAGGAATTTGAAAGCGACGAAAGACACCGCGCTCTCTGATCCACTAGCAAATGTAGTTTAAAGTTCACCCTCTGGTTATCGGAGGGACCTACGAACTTCCTTTTTTTTTTTCTTGTAGTAACTTTCTCCCCAGTTCATTTCCGGGGAGTCCATGCTTACGGGCGGAGCTCTCCCTCAGTTCCAGAGTGAAGGGAAACCATCCGTATGTTAATAACCCACACCCTTTGGTTCAGGGGAAAACACAAGTCCATTGCAAGTCACAAGGAGACCTAGCTGGGAAAGGGGGAAGAGTCTTGTGATTTCTTGGGAACTGGGAAGAGGTAAAGTCATTAGGTTTTGCAGCTCCTAGAGCAATCAATCATCTCGCTGTACAGACTGACTGCTAATCTCGTGAGACATAAGCCAGTCTAGGGAGATGAAGGGGGAAAAGCATGACAGCACTTTTTCAAATCCTGTGCCCAAACTCAGCCCTGCCCTCAAACCTGTCAGATCAATAAACCTCTTTCTGCCCTCCCAGCTTGGACTTGTCTGTCATCTGTTTTGCTTTAAAGGGAACCTGTCATAAACCAAGAAGGCCGAAAGACACAAAACACCAGCCAACCAACCGAGACAGGCGAGCACATCCTCTAGAACACAAGAGACCTCCAGCCTGCTCTGGAACATCACGGGTCCTCCTTGTGGGCTCCTAGAATTCCGAGTAGGGAACCCAAGCCTCATCTTCTACCATCTTGTGCAGTCACTCAAGCAAAGCCTGTACCACAGAGTCCCAGTGAGTCACCTGGGTTTGCACCTACCCTCAGCCGCCCTGTGGAGAAGTTACAAGGTTAGAATCTTGACTTTCCTGGGCTTCCATACCACCATGAAGAAATAAAGGTGTGGATTGTGGAGCCATTCACAAAACAAAGTAATGTGCGTAGGTAGACCAGCACATTTAATGTGCAGTGTAAAGGCACTGCTATTATTAGCAGTAACCAAAGCAGGATAAAAATGGCCGACATTTGGTACTCTGACTTTTCACAAATTGGCTACCAGGCAGGAAAGGGCCAGCTCATCAATGTGTTGCTGTTGTTGTAAAGCTGTAGTGGCATTTCAATTGTATTTTAATAAATAACGCTTGCCTGGGGATCAGGAAAGTAAAACAGCCCCACTGGTCAGCCCTACAGCTTTACAGGTGTATGGTAACACACCTTTAATCCCAGTAGACACACCAGTTGCCATAGAAACCGGGCAGCGCACGCTTTTAATCCCAGCCCTAGAGAGGATTATAAAACGGGAGGAAACAGCTCTCAGACACAGTCTCATTCTGAGACCCCCGGAGGCAGGATCGCAATTTCGGAAAGGTCGAGGTTAGAGCCAGCGGCTGGCTGTTTTGCTTTTCGGATCTTC
>JAQHUG010000743.1:111882-124742 GCA_028555095.1 Dicrostonyx torquatus | reverse complement strand
GGCTGACAATGGGTTAATATAAGTTATGGGAGCTGGTAGGAAGACTGAGCCAATGGGCCAATCAGTGTATAACTTAATGTAGACTCTCTGTGTGATTTTCTTTGGGGCTTGCTGGCTGTGGGGTACTGGGCAGGACAGTAACCCCAACAAGCCAGCCCTCATGCTACAGACCTCCAAGGTCTTTGTGTGTGGATGGTGAATCGGCCTGGCAGAGGTCATAATTCACAAAGCAGGTGGAAGGGAGGATGGACTTAACTATCCTGAGAGAAGGCTGAGTCCTCTGGAGAATCCCTCTCTCTCACAGAATCAGGAAACCCACCTGAGAGCACTCTTCTCCCTCTGATGCAAGTTCATAGCCCAGCTGCTCCCTGCTGAGGAGAAATCCTCAGGGCCCAGGAGCTCCAGTCTCAGAGCAGATGTGGCAGTATTTGTCCTTACCTGTTCTCAGCAAGATCTCCTTCCCATCGTCCAGCTGTGCCAGGAGCAACTCAACGCATTCATCCTTCACGTAAGCCTCCACCTTTTCTGCAAACCTTGCCTCTTCCCACTCTCGCCTGATCCTCTTAGCAGCCTTGCCCTCCGAGGTCCAGGTGCACAGGTTCTCGTTCAGTGCGATGGAATCCTGGCCACTGAAGGTTAATTCATAGAATCCGCCACTGAAGTACCCTCCGGGCAGCACAACGCAGCCATACCTCCTCTGGATTGTGTGATATCCTAGCCAAACACTCTCTCTCAGCCACTCCCACAAGGCCAGGTCCCTTCGTGGGGCCCTCCAGTGGGTCGGTCTCTCCCATGTGACCTTTCTAAGTTGCCGGATTTGAACTTAAACTGCTCAGAAAGCCTTCTCAGTGTCTGCTGGATCTCTGGAGCCTAGTCTCCACGTGTTACATTTCCGGGGGGTGAGGGGGTAAACCTTGGACTTGGCACACAGGGGGTGGTGCTGGAAGGTTGGGATTTCTGATTCGGTTTCACCTACCAGACATGCTCTGGTTATAGATGCCGAGCACTTTCTTCATTACTCCTTCGAAGAATTTTATTTCTTGCAAGATGCTCTGTGTCTCCTCCTGCCAGTACTCTGGCCTATGCTGATCCACCCATGGTGCCCGGTGCTCCAGCCTCCGAATCTCTGCCCTGCTGTTGAATCCCATGAATTCTGTGTCATTCACATAGCTGGCAGAGATGAACTGGGGTTCCACGAGGCCGGGCCAGGTCAGGAGGGTTTGGAAATGGCTCAGCCGGTATGAACCTAGGTGCAAGGGGACCTTTAGATCTCTAGCCTACACAGTCCATGCCTGTCCAAGACCCAGGCCCTGAGGACAGGATGCAAAATGGGAAAGGGAACTGAAGTTTCTGGCTGAGCTAGGGAGGAGACAGGCTTCTCCGGAGCTGCACCCCTAAGGGTAGAGTCCATTTGCTTCCTCAGGTTAGGTCCTTCCCCTCAGACTCCCACACTCACCTTTGGTCAGAGCTAGGGTGACCAGGAGCAGCAGGAGGAGAACCTGGGCTGCAAGGGTTCTCATCATGTTGAAAGAGCAGAGACTGAGTCATTGAGGATTTATCGACCTGTGCTCATCTGATGATCTTAAAATGCAAGAGGTTGATTGGCTTCCCAAAGAATGCCCAATGGTAATGAGAGAGAGCATTGGGATTGAGTTATGGGAAGATGAATTCATGTTAGAGGAACCCCTAGGGTCCTGTTTTCCTGGCTCGGAGCCAGCTCAGGGGCCTGGTATCCTAGGAGCAGTGAGTTGCTTACCCTGATCTTTGTCCTCCTGGTCCTGATCACAATATCCTTGTGAGACAAACTGAAGGGAGGTTGAGTCGGGAGTTCTCAAACACGGTGATGTCAGGATGTGTCTATACAGGCTCAGAAATGGATGATCCCTCAAAGGCACTCATACTTGTGTGGACTCTTATCAATCCGTGTTCACCACGTTAGGAACTGAGAGTTTTGAGGCGTTTGCTTGAGTGGACACATGGATAACAAATCTCATGTAACTACAATGTATAGGAAAGTAGTAACTGTTTTTCCAAAATACAATAAAAATATGGTGAAAATAACAGATGCTTACATGTCTGCCTGTCCTTACCGGCATCTTCCCAATGGAGTTCCTCTGATTCTCCCTTTAACCTTTTAGCTTTATGTGCAGTGTAGGAAATGCAGCTTCACAGAAATATACAGAAAGAATGTTTTTAAGATTTCTTTTTATTTTCTGTTCATGTGTTTGTTTGTGTGTCTATGTCTATGTGAAATTTTGGTGTGAGGCAGAAGAGGGTGCTGCAATCTTTGGAGTAGGGTACTCAGGAGGTTGTGAGCAGCCAGACTTCTGGGACCCCCAACTCTGGTCCTCTTCAAGAGAAACAAGGGATCCACACTGTGTAGCGATGTCTCCAGACACAGGGTGAGGGTGGGGTTTCTTTCTTTCTTTTCTTTTTATTTGAGCCTGGTACACAAGACATCCATGTGCCTCTGCCCCCTGAGTACTGAGATAGAACTACTGAGTACCGCTTAGTTTAGTCGGAGATTTCTATCTTAGGTATTTCACTAGGTTGACGCAGGTGCTACCTACATTCTGGAACTCGAAGCATCCCTGAATCCTTCATAGTTTTCTGCATCCATGTCATTGGAGAGTCTTGTTCATCGTGTGGATGTTGTGTGGATGGAATGTTACTTTCAAATGTAGAATACCATTGACCAAGTTTAGAGGCATTTTGGTGCTCATACATTTCAATAAGTTTTATCAAACCTCAGTTGTAAGTATTGGCAACAATTTCTCACACACAAAAATAGAAACACTGTAAGCATTCAGAAGTGGTTAAGTTTATGGTGAGGAAGTCAAACGTTCTCAAACTGGTTAGGGTCCACTGAGAGCCTAGAGTTGATCGTTGCTGCAGTGGGCTGCAGAGGGGCTTAGAGGAAAAACACTTAATCACCTTTTATACTACAGTAGAAAAAACATAGCTTTCTGAAGTATGTTGCAAAAATAACTACAGGGTGGACAAGAAGAAAAGCTCTATCCACTGTGTGTGTCAGGGGCTGCAGGGTCTCCACTTTGGACCAATAGTGTTCACACAGTTTTCTGGCATGTCATTTTCTCCATATGGAGAGGAGAAGTCAAGATAGGCAGGCACAGAGATCTGGTGGAGGACATGGGCTAGGAGACGTGACGTGTGTTGGTCCCGTGCTTGCACATGTCCCTTTTCTTATTTAAGCCTCACTTCAGGGCAGCTGCTGGCCTTTCCCAGAATTCTCTGTGGGAGAGACTGGTGGGTTGGTGACGGGAAGATGAGTCCTGAGAGTGGAGTCCCGCTCTCCCGCCTCAGACCCAACTCTGGGGCCCTGTATCCCAGGGGCAGTGTCTGGGGACAATGGCTTACCCTGATCCTTCTCTTACTGGTCCTTTTCACAACATTGTACTTCCTGTAGGGTATTTGTACACTGTGTGAAGTCGTGTTTCTGTGATTGGTTAAAAAAACAATAAAAGCCGTAATAAAAAAAATAACGAAAGCTGAATGGCCAATTGGTAGGCAGGAGAGATAGGCAGAACTTCCAAGAAAAAGAAAGAATCTAGGGATGAGCCTAGGAATAAAGAGAGAGAGATACACACATCAGTGAGACACGGAGGGAGTTAGACATTCAGAATGATAGAAGAGTAAACAGCCAGGAGGCAAAGCATAGACTAACATAAATGGGTTAATTTAAGTTATAAAAGCCAGTGGGGGGCTGGAAAGATGGCTCAGTGGTTAAGAGCACTGACTGTTCTTCCAGAGGACCTGGGTTCAATTCCCAGCACCCACATGGCAGCTCACAACTGTCTGTAATCCTAGGTCCCAACACTCATGGCAAAACACCAGTGTACATAAAATATAAATAAATAAATATTTAAAAAACAAATAAAAGCCAGTGGGACAAGCCTAAAGCTAAGGTCTCATTTTCATAATTAATAATAAGTCTCTATATCTTTATTTGGGACTGGCGGCGGAAAAGAAATTCTGTCTACCTTACTGGTAGACTAGTAGTTGCAAGGTCTCTATTTTGGACAAGTTCTTTTTTTTTTATGGAGTTTCTTTGCATGCAGTTTCCTGGCATGCCGTTCAGTCCCTGTGGAGAGGGGTCTAGAGCTGCTGGTGTAATGAGTTTCTGAGAAATTGTCATGAGCCACTGTCCGCATCCTTCCCAAGGCAAGCAATTCTAAATTTTTGCCATTGACTCATTTAAATGGAAAAGGATTCCATGAGATGGAGATTAATGCTGCTCATGAAGCTGTTTTTTTTTTTTTTTTTGGTTTTTCGAGACAGGGTTTCTCTGTGGCTTTGGAGCCTGCGCTGAAACTACCTCTTGTAGACCAGGCTGGTCTCGAACTCACAGAGATCCACCTGCCTCTGCCTCCCAAGTGCTGGGATTAAAGTCATGTGCCACCACCATCCGGCTCATGAAGCTGTTTAAAGACTATTTTTTTTACTGAAAGTTTTCCATTAAGAGTCTAATTACAAAATGCACACACTGGAACAGGACATGGTGGTTGCATGCCTCTAATCCCAGCACTCCAAAAAAAGAGCCGAAAATATTAAGATATCAAGGCCATCCTAACCTACATGCGATCATGTCTCGATACAACAATAACCACAATAAAAATTCACACAGTAATTGTACACTTCCTACCTGTATAAATTACTTGCTAACTATCTAGCATCTCTTACAGACAGAGAGAAGTAAACATAGTTTACAGCTTCGCAGAGGGCTTGTATGTCAAGGCACACACCTGTAACACCAGCACTCTGAAGGTAAGGGTGGGGAAATCAGGAGCTCAAGGATAAGAAACCCATGGTAGAAGAGGGCACACAGGCACAATCTGAAAGAATCTCCCGGGATTAAACTGGCGAAATTAGGTAACTGCTGTCAGAAGAGGTGAGTGATGTCCAGAAATCTCTGTTTTCTTAGGAAACTAAAATAGGAAAACTGAAGAGCAAAAAGGTTGGGGGAGTCCTCTTTCCCTGTGTGTAGACCTGAAACTCATGTCAGGACCGAGAGATGAACCCGCGGACTCAGAGTGAGTCACTGGACCTGTTTGCGTCTCTTGCCATAGGAGCCACATTTAATAAACTCCTTTCTTTGCGCTTTTCACTGTACTTGTGTTCAATTACCGTACTGTGTTGGTCAACCCTAGCCTGTCAGAAACGAGGCTTTGACCCTAAGACATCAAATCAGATGAAACCACCGTGGAGATTCCTGGGGTCAAGGGTCCATGGGCCTCGTAGGACAATGGAGGACACACCCCTGGTGGTGTCAGAAAGTGGGGTGACCCTGGGGAGAATGACAGCAGACAAAACTCAGTGCTGAAGACAAGCCACATTCCCTATAGATGCCAGAAACAAAAACAGAGGAGTCTGGGATGTTCACCTCCTCAGGAAGCAGGACAACAGGACACACAGCCACATCCACTAGAATCTACAGCGAATACAAGGGCCTTTGTCAGTAACGACTGTCTGGAGTACTGGGCAGTGACCAGACATGTCTGAAAATACTAGCAAAGGGAAGTAGGACATTTTACAAACCAGAACAAGGAAAATGTCCTGAGTGCCTAAAGGGAATTCGTGTGTCTATAGAGCATTCCTCCCTGTGAGAAGGAGGCGCCAGAGCCCTGATTAAGACAGAGTTCCAGAATACCACCATTGTTTTAACGGGGGGAATCATTAGGGGCAGCTGGAAAGATGGCCCAGGTGGGAAGAGGCTATGTGACAGCCCAGGGGGTTCTGGGAAACAACAGTGCACAGCCCAGGCCACAAGACTCCACACGCTTCCAACTGTCACGCTAGGCAATAGACTTATCACAGCACGCATGAATCCCGTAAGATCCCGAGCCTTTATTTTCTCCATCACCTTCTTCTGCTCATCTTTAGGACACTAATCTGTCACGCACTCTGGCAAGAAGCTGCACAACCATAAAAAAATGCTTAATTAAAGACAGAAGCACTTGGTGGTGGTGCCTCACACCTTTTATCTCAGCACTCCCGAGAGAGAGAGAGGTAGATCTCAGTGAGTTCGAGGTCAGCCTGGTCCACAGAGCTCTTTTCAGAGGACACAGTGATACACAGAGAAACCTTGCATTGGCTTGTGAAAATAATAGAGGCTTGAAGCTGTAGCTCATCGAAAACTAAAGCACGATCGGCCACTGGGGTTTCCCAGTCCTGCCCCTGTTGAAGGAGGAGAAATGACTGGGAAGACACGAAGGTCAGGCTTACATTTTGCTCAGAGGAGACAGACACACAGCCATCATCAAGTATAGAAAGAGAAGGCGTGAAGTCTTGAGGCCAGAGTGGGAGGAGAAACCAGAACAAATTCTGTTAGGTTCAGTCCTGCTGTCTTATCCTGTAGAAGAAAAGACCAAGGAAGACATTCAGATCAGTGTCTTTATCTGGTGCCATTCTAAACAGCCCATCACACACTCAGACTGTCCTGATCCCAAGAAACCCCATGCCCCAGGGGTCTATCCTCTGACTTCTCCCTGTCTCACACCAGGGTGTCAGTTTTTAAGGTATAACAGAAGGCTGGACATCCTAGAACTTTACCTTCCAGTAGAAAGGGAAACAAGACCAGGTCAAAGCCTCTGAAGAGGGAAATAAATGAGAAAGTGTGGGCTGGCTGACCCCTCCATTGGCTCCTGTCTCTACTGCCACAGGTGTCTCAGGCACGAGCCCCCAGCATAAGGACTGGCAAGCCTGAATATAGCCTGCCTCATCTTTTAACTCCTGGAAGTAATCCCTTTTATTAGAATTCATGGAAGCATCAGAATCTAGAAGACCTAGAGGAATCTCCTGGTTTTTATCTCCGGGAAGTCTCCAGTACTGGGAATGCATATCCAGAGAAAAATGAGGAAGAATGATGGAAGATTGAACTTGCAGAGGACTAACTGGACTCCTGTGTATCTGTCCTAAGTAGGGACCTTCCCATCTGACCTCAGAGCTGAGGATCAGTGCTCTGCCTCCTCTATCCCTGCAGGGATGAGTCTGTTCATTATTTCCTTATGGTTCACAATGGGATTAATGTCAGCATCAGCACAAGACAGAATGAGCAACTGTGTAGGTGAAATGTTCTCCTGTGGCAGGACACACTCACAGTCGGGGCTGTTATTCTCATGGGGACACGAACTCAGACTCTGACCTTTTCTTACCTTTGGTCCTCCTCTTCCACATCAGAAAAGTCACCACAGCTCCCATAAGCACAGCTCCTAGGATTAGGCCAGTAACAATGGGTATGATGGGGACCGAGGGCTGAGGAGGCTCTGACAGAAGAAAGGAAGGGACAGTGAGGCCTCTGACATCCAGGTATCATCCATGACTCTGTTCCAGTTCTCCCAAAACCTCGCACTCTCTCTGACAGGCTCTGTGCTGACTCCCAGTCCTTACTCCATGTCAGGATGAGGGGCTCAGGCAGCCCTTCATGATTCACAAGGCAGGTGTATCTCTGTTTCTCCCCAGAAGGCACCACCACAGCTGCCCACTTCTGGAAGGTTCCATCCCCTGCAGGCCTGGTGTCCATCAGCTCTATATCCAGAGTCTGGTTGCTCCCATCCCTCTGCCAGGTCAGGGTGATCTCAGCAGGGTAGAAGTTCAGGGCCCAGCACCTCAGGGTGATTTTCCCATCCGCTCCAATCTTATGAGTCACATATACTTGTGGGATATCTTAGGGGAACGAACTGGAAAATTTAGTCATTTACCTTTCTTTCTGGGGACCCATCAATGTTCTTGTAACCTTGTTTTGAATGGAAGGGAGATTGAAGGAGAGATGCAGGGACCACACATCAGCCTAATCTCAGGATAAGGATGGGGTAATTTATTCCTTGGAAAGTTTCAGAATCAGCACGAGCCAGTGCAGAGCAGGAGACTCCACAATCTCACTCTAAGAATATGAACTTCTGGTTCTGACTGATGGGGACAGACCTCAAAAGCACATGGACAGGGAACAGGCTTGAGAGAGGTCATAAATCGCAATGCAGATAAGGAAGGGAAACTTCTGTTTAGCTGACAGACTGAACTGCCCTGGGAGAAGGCCTAGTCCTCTAGAGAGTTCCTCTCTCTCTCGTTGATTTAGGAAACCCATGACACTCTTTCCCCAGTGATGCAAGACAGAGTTAGTACACCAGCTGCTCCCTGCTGAGGAGAAATCCTCAGGGAAAAGTGCCTCCTCTCTCAGAGCAGATGGGGCGGTATTTGCGCTTACCTGTTCTCAGCAAAATCTTCCTCCCGTAGTCCAGCTGTGTGTGGAGTAGCTTCACACATTCCTTCTCCAGGTAAGTCTTGACTCCTTGCGCAAAACCCAACTCCTCCCAGTTACTCCTGAGCGTCTCAGCTGCCTTGCCCTCGGAGGTCCAGGTTCTGAGGTCCTCATTCAGGGCGATGTAATCATGGCCGTTGAAGGTTAATTCATATCTTCCGTGACTGGAGTATGACCCAGACAGCAAATCACAGCCGTACAGATTCTGGATTGTGTGATATCCTGGCCACAAACCCTCACTCTCAGCCATTACCACAGGCCAGGTTCCCTGGTGGGGCCCTCCAGTGGCTTGGTCCCTCCCATGTGGCCTTTCTACATGACCGGATTTGGACTTCAATTGCACAGAAAACCGCGTCAGTGTCCCTCCTCAGCCTGGTCTCCATGGGTCACGTTTTACTGGGGTAAATCTCAAACATGACATACTGGGGCCACCCCATTGGGAGCATGAAATATGGGATTTCTGTTGCGGGCTCACTCACCAGTTTTACTAAGTGTGTAGACGCGGAGCATTTCCTCCAGAATTTCTCTGAGCATCTGGCTTTGTCCCAGGGCCAACTGTGTCCTTCCGTCCCAATACCCTGGCCCCTGTCGATCCACCCACAGTGCACAGTGCTCCGCCCTTGGGGGCTGTGCTCTGCTGTTGAATCTTTCAAACCGCGTGTCATCCACAAAGGCAACCATGACAAACTGGGGCTCCACGAGGCCAGGCCAGGTGAGAAGAGTTTGGAAATAGTACAGCGAGTGTGAACCTAGGGGCAGTGGGCTTTGAGATCTCGACCCCCGCCCCCTACCTAGGACCCTAAGGCGCTCTGCACCCAGGTCTGAGAAAAGCAGATGGGGGCCAGGATGCAAAATGGGAAAGGGACAGGAAGGTTGTGGGTGGGTTAAGAAAGAGACAGACTTCCCTGTGTGGCACCCTTGGGGGCGGAGTCCTTTTGTTAGGTCCTTTCCCTCCTGACAACCACACTCACCCTCTGGATACCCGGTCAGAGCCAGGGTGGCTGCCAGCAGCAGGAGGAGAGCCTCAGTGACAAACGTCTTCATCCTGCCTGAAGACTGGACAACGCGTCTCTGCTAGCCTATGTTCGTTTTATAATCTTGACATCGATGAGGCTGATTGGCTTCTCTGAGAATTCCCAGTGGCAGTGAAGCAGTGAGATTGGAAAGGTGAACTCCTCGCAGAGGAATCTCCTGGGCCCCGCTTTCCTGGCCCAGTTCCAGCTCTCCGACCTAGCATCCTGGGAGCGGTGTCTGGGGGCACGTTGCTCACCCTGATCTTTCTTACCCTCGGCCCGTCCTGGTCACAATATACTTTCGAGTCCAGTCCAGAAGCCATGGAGTCATCAATTGTCAGACATTCACATGTCGAGATGTTTACAGAGTCTTGGAGGTTGATTGGCCCTCAAAGGTACTCACGCTCGTGTGGGTTATATCAGTCTCTGCTCACCACGTTAGAACACTTGCTTCATTGAGTACGTTAATGATAGAGCGCATGTAAGCAGAATGTTTGTAAAAAGGAACAGCTATTTTTCCGAAATACAATGATATTGTGGAATTAATAGATGTTTATTTACATGTCTGCCTGCTCTTATCCTGGTCTTTCTGTCTTTCTTTCTTTCTTTCTTTTTTTTGGTTTTTTGAGACAGGGTTTCTCTGTAGCTTTGGAGCCTGTCCTGGAACTAGCTCTTGTAGACCAGGCTGGTCTCGAACTCACAGAGATCCGCCTGCCTCTGCCTCCCGAGTGTCCTGGTCTTTCTTACTAGTGGACCTTTGGGTTCTTCTTTTTAACCTTTTAGTTTTATGTGCAGTGCAGGCAATGCAGATTTACAGAAATACACAGGAAGAATACCTATGGATTCATTTTTTATTTTTTGTATAGGTATATGTTTGTATGTTGATGTGTTTCTGAATGTTGGGCTGCAGTTGCCAGTTCAGGCCAGGAGAGGGCAGTAGAAGCCATGGAGTAGGACACACAGGCCATTGTGTGCTCCCAGACTTTTAGGATTCTGACTTTGGTGATTTAAAAAGTATAGCCATCTCTCTAGTCAGAGAGAGGGAGAAGATTTTTTTATTAGCATCTTCAGATGGTTTTACTTTGGTTTGGGAGTGGGGTGAGGAGCTCACCAGGAACTCACAGGTATCCCTGTGCCTCTGCCCCCTGAGGGCTGAGATTGAAAGCCTGGGCCACCACACTAATTTAAATGTATGTTTTTACCTTTGACAATTCACTAGGTTGACACAGGGGCTACTGTGGGAGCCCACGTTGTGACTCAGTTTCCATCTGGGGTCATTTCTTGCCTACAGAAGTCATTTGAGTTCAAGCTTGCCTGCTCTGCTTTTTCCTATAAACTTGAGGGCTGTGAGAGACTTCTGACTTAGCCCGTGAGAAAAGAACACTCTATCTAGTAGAGCGAATATTGCTGACGACAAACCTCAGGAACATCGAGATAGAAAGTCAGGCTGCTTCTGAGCAGCACGCACGTGTTGGAGAGGAGGCTGCTCACTCAGGGACAGGAATGGTCTTGTGGTTACATACGGACTGACCACCTATGCTGCCCTTTGTTCTGCTCTTGGATATAGGAAGCTCTGAAATAAACTCTGGGCTCTTTGGCTGCCTCAGCATGACTAGGCTGACCTCCCGATTCTATCCTGTCTTCTGTTTCTTCTGACTTTTCTTTGGCCTCAAAGATCCCCTAGGGCTAGAGAGATGGCTCAGTGGTTAAGAGCATTGCCCGCTCTTCCAAAGGTCCTGAGTTCAATTCCCCGCAACCACATGGTGGCTCACAACCATCTGTAATGAAGTCTGGTGCTTTCTTCTGGCCGGCAGGCATACATGCAGACACAATATTGTATACATAATAAATAAATTTTTAAAAAATTCTAAAAAAAAAAAAAAGGATCCCCTAGCTGACCTTGCAGGAGCAGGTTCCTACAGGCTACCTACACTCAGGAATTTGAAATGTCATTGAATCCTTAATAGTGTGCTACATTCACATTCGTAGGAGAGTCTTTTTTTTTCCCCTTTGGTTTTTTGAGACAGGGTTTCTCTGTAGTTTTGGAGCTGGCCTGGAACTAGCTCTTGTAGACCAGGCTGGCCTTGAACTCACAGAGATCCTCCTGCCTCTGCCTCCCGAGTGCTGGGATTAAAGGCATGCACCACCACCTCCCGGCTCATAGGAGAGTCTTGATGAGTGGATGTTGTGTTATTACACTTTAATTTTAAAAAGGAGGATATTAGCTGAGCAGTGATGGTGCAGATCTTTGTGAGTTCGAGGCCAGCCTGGTCTACAAGAGCTAGTTCCAGGATAGCTAGAGCTGTGACACAGAGAATCCCTGTCTGAAAATAAATAATAAATATGTTAAATAAGAAGGAGAATATTATTGGCTAAATTCATCAGTCTTTTCAGTGTTCATGCATTTAAATAAATTTTATCAAATCTCGCTTGTTAATATTGTCATAAGTTTCACCAGAGAAATCATAAGCATTTAAAAGTAGTCAAGCCTATGGTAAGGGAGTCAAATGCCTCCAAAATGGTAATGTTCTCCTGAGAGTGTAGAGTTTATGATTGCTGGAGTGGGCTGCAGGAGAACTGAGAGGAGAAATAATTGAATCACACTTTATACTTAAGCGGAAGCAGCATGGAGTTGTTAAGTATGTTGCAAAAAAAACCCCACAGGGTGGGCAGGAAGATGAGCTCCATGCACTGAGTGTAGCAGGTGTGGCAGGGTTCCAACTTTGGACAAATATCGTTCATTTAGGCATTTTCTTTTTGTGAAGTGTTCTGACATGCCATTCGGTCTGTGTGGATGAAAATGAGCCCAATTTGCCAGACATAGATGCGGCAGATTAATAAGAGCCAGGGGACCTGAGGTGCAGCGATCTCTCACCATCCTGCCTCTGTCTGGTATAGCGATGAAGCAGAATCCTCAAGTACAGAGGATGTGTGGAGTCAGAAGATGGACAAGGTCTGAGGGTGGGTGAATCCGGATGGCAGCCAGTGCCCTTAGGGAGAAAAGAACACACCTTTAAAACTCAAGGTTAGATGGTGTGAGCTGGGGTACGGCTTGAGATCCGGAGTTGAGGAAGTTAGCATTGACCCTGATGAGGTTTTGTTTTTTTTTTTTGAGCATTCTTTATGTGATTTTTTTAAAAAAAAATACCAATCCAAATTCCCACTCCCTCCCCTCCTCCCATTCCCTCCACACACCCTCCTACCCTACCCCCTCCAATCCTAAGAGTGGGGTGTAGGCTCCCCACTACATCTAGGCTGAGCAAGGTATACATCCAAAAAGAATAGGTTTCCAAAATGCCAGTACATGCAGTAGAGATAAATCCCAGAGCCACTGCCAGTGGCCCCTCAGTCTGCCCCAGTCACACAACTGTCAACCACATTCAAAGGGACTAGTTTGGTCCTATGCTTGTTCCTTCCCAGTCTGTTGTAATTGGGGGAGAGGTGTGGGTTGTGTTCCCAGCACCTGACTCCCAAGCCCCCAGCTGCTGGCCCGCTCAGCTGCTGGTTGCTTGCTTATGCCCGAAATAACCACATGAGACCTGTATTAATTTAAATACTGCCTTGCCCATTAT